>CAUYLG010066519.1:0-35057 GCA_963573385.1 Cacajao melanocephalus
CTTGGTAAATCTTCCTCCATCCCTTTATTTTGAGCCTGTGTGTGTCCTTGCATGTGAGATGGGTTTCCTGGATACAGCACACCAATGGTTTTTGACTTTTTATCCAATTTGCCAGTCTGTGTCTTTTGATTAGGGCATTTAGCCATTTACATTTAAGGTTAATATTGTTATGTGTGAATTTGATCCTGCCATTCTGATGCTAGCTGGTTGTTTTGCCCATTAGTTGACGCAGTTTCTTCATTGTGTTGATGCTCTTTACCATTTGGTACATTTTTGGAGTGGCTGGTACTGGTTGTTCCTTTCTAGGTTTAGTGCTTCTTTCTGTTGTAAGGCAAGCCTGGTTGTGACGAAATCTCTCAGCAGTTGCTTGTTCATAAAGGATTTTATTTCTCCTTCGTTTATGAAGCTTAGTTTGGCTGGATATGAAATTCTAGGTTGAAAGTTCTTTTCTTTAAGGATGTTGAATATTGGCCTCCACTCTCTTCTGGCATGTAGGGTTTCTGCCGAGAGATCCGCTGTGACTCTGATGGGCTTTCCTTTGTGGGTAACCCGATCTTTCTCTCTGGCTGTCCTTAGCATTTTTTCCTTCATTTCAACCCTGGTGAATCTGATGATTATGTGTCTTGGGGTTGCTCTTCTTGAGGAGTATCTTTGTGGTGTTCTCTGTATTTCCTGGATTTGAATATTGGCCTGCCTTGCTAGGTTGGGGAAGTTCTCCTGGATAATATCCTGAAGAGTGTTTTCCAGCTTGGATTCATTCTCTCCGTCACATTCAGGTACACCTATCAAATGTAGATTAGGTCTTTTCACATAATCCCTATTTCTTGGAGGCTTTGTTCAGTTTTTTTCACTCTTTTCTCTAACTTGCCTTCTCATTTTATTTCATTGAGTTGATCTTCAATTTCTGATAGCCTTTCTTCTGCTTGGTCAATTTGGCTATTGAAACTTGTGTATACTTCACGAAGTTCTCATGTTGTGTTTTTCAGCTCCATTAAGTCAGTTATATTCTTCTCTAAGCTGTTTATTCTCATTAGCATTTTGTCAAATCTTTTTTCAAGGTTCTTAGTTTCTTTGCATCTGGTTAAAACTTGTTCTTTTACCTCAGAGAGGTTTGTTATTACCCACTTTCTGAAGCCTGTTTCTGTCAATTCATCAGACTCATTCTCCATCCAGCTTTGTTCCTTTGCTGATGATGAGTTGTGATCCCTTGGAAGACAAGAGGCGTTCTGATTTTGGGTGTTTTCATCCTTTTTGCACTGGTTTCTTCCCATTTTTGTGGATTTATCTACCTGTGGTCTTTGTAGTTGGTGACTTTCAGATGGGGTCTCTGAGTGGATGTCCTTTTTGCTGAGGATGAAGTTATTTCTTTCTGTTTTTTAGTTTTCTTTCTAATAAGCCCCTCTGCTGTAGGACTGCTGGAGGTCCACTCCAGACCCTGCTTGCCTGGGGATCAGCTGCAGCAGCTGCAGAACAGTAAGGGTTGCTGCCAGTTTCTTCTTCTGTTATCTTCATCCCAGAAGGATACCCGCCAGATGTCAGCCTGAGCTCTCCTTTATGAGGTGACTCCTTGGATATATGGGGGTCAGGGAGCTGCTTGAGGAGGCAGTCTGTCCCTTATAGGAGCTCAAGTGCTAAGCTGTGAGCTGTGTTGTTCTGTTCAGAGCTGCTGGGCAGGTACATTTAAGTCTGCTGCAGCAGAACTCATAACCACCTTTTTTCCGAGGTGCTCTGTCCTGGGAAGGTGGGGCTATATTTATATGTTCCTAACATGCCACTGCCCTTTTCATAGCTGCCCTGCCCAGCGAGAAGGTAGCCTAGTCACAGTCTGACAGCAGAGGCATTGCTGCACTGCCGTGGGCTCTACCCAGCTGCTGTGTGAACTTCCTCGTGGTTTTGTTTATAGAGGTGTAGTTAGAACTGCCTCAGTAATGGCAGACTGCCTCAGTAATGGTGGACGCCCTTCCCTCAACAGAGCTGGACCATCTTGGGTCCAGCTGTGCTTGCTCTGAAACTCTCAATCCAGAGCGTTTCAGATTGCTGGTCTTTGTTGGGGTGGGACCCACCGAACCAGATCACCTGACTCCCTGTTTCAGCCCCTTTTTTTTCAGTTGAATGGGCGGCTCTGTCTCCCAGGTGTTCCAGGCGCCAGTTGAAATGGCCACCCAGATTTCTGTGAATTTTTGTGCAGAGACCCGCTGCGCCGGCTGAAACAGCCATGCTGGGAACTCGTGGTGCTTTTCAGCCTGGGAATCTCCTGGTCTGTGGGTAGTAATAACTCGTTTGGAAATGCAGTGTTCACTCATCCTCTGCATTGTTCTCACTGGGAACTGCACTCCAGAGCTGTTCCTATTCAGCCATCTTGGATCCTCCCTCCGCCCATCATTTTACATAAAATAACTTTTTGTTTTTAATTAAGTTTTATGTGAATAATTCAATTACAGTGAAGTTTTTTTCTGAACTTCTAGGTTTGTGGTAATCTTTAAGTTATCTCCAGGTGTTTGATACTATGTCATGCCCAAGATTATGTTTATATTGGATCAAAACAGAGAAGAAGAGAAAACTGAGGATTCCAAGTGTTTGATGTACCTATTGCAAATACTGTGGTCTCAGTGCCATCATTTTCAAAATAGAACCTCTCAAGATAGTTTCTCCTCATTTCTGCATACAATCAATAAACATAGAGTCAGAAGCAACTGCTTGAACAGTTGTGTACTGGTATCATTATCAGAAAGGGGTCCAGACCCCAAGAGAGAGTTCTTGGGTCTCACAAAAAAGAATTCAGGGTGAGACCATACAGTGAAAGCAAGTTTATTAGGAAAGTAAAGGAATGCAGAACGGCTATTCACAGGCAAAGCGGCCCCCAGGGGCTGCTGGTTGCCCATTTTTATGATTATTTCTCGATTATATGCTAAACAAGGGGTGGATTATTCATGAGTTTTCTGGGAAAGGGGTGGGCAATTCTTGGAACTGAGGATGGATTCCTCCGTTTTTTAGACCCTATAGTGTAACTTCCTGATGTTGCCATGGCATTTGTAAACTGGCATGGCACTGGTGGGAGTGTGTCTTAGCATGCTACTGGATTATAATTAGCATATAGTGAGCAGGGAGGATGACCAGAGGTCACTTTTGGAGGCATCTTGGTTTTGGTGGATTTTGGCTGGCTTCTTTACAGCAAGCTGTTTTATCAGCAATGTCTTTGTCACTTGTATCTCATCCTGTGACTTAGAATGCCTAACCTTCTGGGAATGTAGGCCAGTAAGTCTCAGCTTTATTTTACCCAGCCCCTATTCAAGATGGAGTCGCTGTGGTTTAAACACTTCTAATGGTATCATTAGATTCTTGTGCTTGATTTGGTTCACACAACTGCCGTGTGTCAAGAGGAGAGTCCAGGATGCTGCTGGGGTGAAATGGTGGCGAGGGTAAGAAATGAGCTCAGAGAGGTCCTGGGAGGCTTGCTTTCTGGAGCAAGTTTTTTTCCAGATAAAATCAAACCATCAAGGGGTCGGGCGCAATGGCTCATGCCTTTGGGATGCTGAAGTGTAAGGATCACTTGAGGCTAGGAGTTTGAAACCAACCTAGGCAACATAGTGAGACTTCGCTTCTACAACAAATTTAAAAATTAGTCAGGTGTGATGGCACGTGTTCTGCTGCAGCCTGCCACTTGGGAGGCTGAGGTGGGAGGATTGCTTGAGCCCAGGAGTGTGAGGCTGTAGAGAGCTTTGGTCACGCCACCGGTTAGAGACAGCGTCTTGTTCTCTTACCCAGGCTGGAGCACAGTGGCATGATCACGGCTCACTGTAATCTTGACCAATCCTCCTGCCTCGGCCTCCAGAGTCAGTGCAACTACTGGTGCATGCCACCATGCCCGGCCTTGCCATATTCTCTTAAACTCCGCCTGATCAGGATTTTGCTCCCACCAGCCACTGAACTGCTCTCATCAAGGCCACCAGTGACCCCTGCCTGCTGAACCCAGAGGTCAGCGCTCAGCCCTCACCCTGCAGCCTTTTCAGCAGCTGCCTAACGTCTTCACCATTTCTTCACTTGGCCCCGAGACACCACACTGCTTTTTCTTCTTCTCTCACTGGTGGCTCCTTCTTGGACTCCTTGGTGAGTTCCTCCTCTTCTTTATGATTTCTCAGCACTGAGACTCCTCTCCACTCTCCATGCTCACTCCCTTGGGGATTCACCCCGTCCCATGGCTTTAAAATCCATCTAGATCCTGATGATTCCCAACTGGTAACTCAGCCTGGACCCTCTCCCTTGACCTTCAGATTACTGTATCCAACTGCCTCCTGACACATCCGCTTGGAAGTCTAACAGGCCATCTTGAACTTAACCTATGCAGAGCTGAACTCCTGGCTTCCCTACCCAAACCACCTACGCACACACACAGACACGCGCACATGCACACACCTCTTCCCCATCTACACTGGTGGCAACTCCCATTTTCTAGTGTTCAGGATGAACATTCTTGTTTCTTCTCTCTCTCACACTCCACATCATGAAATCCATTGGCTCTACCCCTTAAAATATCCAGAACCCTTCTCCTCTTCCTTCTACTGGTAGTTGCCTGGTCCAAGCCATCGTGACCTCTTGCCTGAATCACTGCCGGAGACGTCATTGTGCACTCTGCCTCCACCCTTGCTCCTCTACAGCCTATTCTGTCTCTCTCTGTTTTCTTTTTCTTTATTTTTTTTGAGACAGGGTCTCACTCTGTTGCCTAAGTTGGAGTGCAGTGGCACAATCTTGACTCACTGCAACCTCACAATTCTCATGCCTCATCCTTCGGAGTAGTTGGAATTACAGGCATGCGCCACCACACCCAGTTAATTTTTGTATTTTTAGTAGAGATGGGGCTCCCCCAGGCTGGTCTCGAACTCCTGACCTCAAGTGATCTGCCCATCTTGGCCTCCCAAAGTGCTGGGATTACAGGTGTGAGCCACCATGCCCCGGCCCACAGCCTATTCTCAACTGAGCAGCAAGTGACTCTGATACCAGATTACGTCATTGCACTCTGTGAAACCCTCTGATGCCTCTCAGGCTAAAAGCCAAGCCCTTGCATGGCCTGAAGCCCTTACCTAATCTGCCTTTCTCTGATCTCATCCCTTCTCACTCTCCCTCTCCTCCCCAGCTTCGGTCACATTGACTTCCTTAGTGTTCCTTGAATGCACTTGGCACACTTGTGGACCTTTGCACTGGCTGCTTCTCGTGTCTGGCATGCTCTTCCCACAGATATCCACATGGCCAATGTTCTCGCTTCTTTCTCCCAAGTCTTAGCCCAAATGTCACCATCTTGGGAAGGCTTATCTTGACCATCCTATTTAAACTGCAATTGGCCAGGTGTAGTAGCTCATGCCTGCAATCCCAGCACTTTGGGAGGCTGGAGCAGGCAAATCACCTGAGCCCAGGAGTTCAAGATCAGCCTGGGCAATGTGGCAAAACTCCATCGCTACAAAAAATTGGCTGGGTGTGGTGGCACACGCCTGTAGTCCCAACTACTCAGGAGGCTGAGGTGGGAGGATCACCTGGGCCCAGGAAGTTGAGGCTACAATGAATTGTGACTGCACCACTGCACTCCAGCCTGGGCAACAGAATGAGACCCTGTCTCAAAAAACATGATGATGATAATTTTTTGAGACAGAGTCTCAAACTGTCATCCAGGCTGGAGTACAGTGGCATGATCTCAGCTCATTGCAACCTCTGCTTCCCAGGCTGAAGCAATTCTCGTGCCTCAGCCTCCTGAGTAGCTGGGATTACAGACACGCATCACCATGCCCTGCTAATTTTTTTTGCATTTTTAGTAGGGACCAGGTTTTACCATGTTGGTCGGGCTGGTCTCGAACTCCTAGCCTCAAATGATCTGCCTGCCTCAGCTTCCCAAAGTGCTAGGATTATAGGCATCAGCCACTGTGACCAGTCAGGACTGTGATTATGTTAGGTCTACCTAGATAATCCAAGATAATCTCCCATCTCAAGGCCAGCTGATCACCAATCTATCTTATCACCTGTAATCTGAATTTCCCCTGGCCATGTCATATCACACATTCACAGGTTCTGGGAATTAGGATACCGGATATCTCTGGGGAGTGGGGCATTATTCTGCCGACTATGGTGGGTAAGAAAACACTGTCGTTGGGCAATGACACACAGGGACTTTGAGCTGAGTCCACCTGTGCTCAAAAAGCTTCTGGGGATCCCCACTGCCTCCAGGATGAGGGCCAGACCTCTCAGCCTAGCAGGCAAAGCATGTCATGAATTGACCTGTATCCCCATTTTATGAATAGGTACTTTCTGGCTTCCTTGCTTCCACTCTACCTTAAAGCCCTTTTCTTCCATTTATGATCTTGAAAGTCCTGTCATTCATCATGGTCAAGTTCAAATGTTGCCTCTTCCATGAAACCTTTTCAGAACCCCCAGAACGACTCTCCCTCTACCATTGCTATTACGGAATTTGTCTGGATGGGAGTTGTTTGTGTATGTACCAGCTGGGGGTCGTTCCCCACTAAGTGTGGGCACCTGGACCACTGGGATCACCGCAGCGTAGGTCAGCAGTTCTCACACTTGAGCGTGCATCTGAATCACCTGGAGGACTTATTAAAATGCAGACTGCTGGGGCCAATATCCAGAATTTCAGATTCAGTTGACGTGGGACGGGACCTGGTCATCTACATTTCTAACAACTACCCAGGTGATCCTGATGCTGCTGGGCTGGGGAATACACTCTGAGGACCACAGACAGAGAAGCTGAGATGTTGTCGTCAGCTAGACCTGGCTTCAAATCTCAGCTCTGCCTCTTACTCTGTGATTTTGGGTATGTCCCTATCCCTCTCCAAGCTGCTTTCTCCTCTATAAAAGGATTCATATGGCCAGGCGCAGTGGCTCAAGCCTGTAATCCCAGCACTTTGGGAGGCCGAGGCGGGCCAATCACCTGAGGTCAGGAGTTCGAGACCACCTGACCAACATGGAGAAACCCCATCTCTATTAAAAACAACAACAACAACAAATTAGCTGGGCATGGTGGCGCATGACTATAATCCCTGCTACTTCTCGGTAGGCTGAGGCAGGAGAATCGCTTGAACCCGGGAGGTGGAGGTTGCAGTGAGCTGAGATGGCGCCATTGTACTCCAGCTTGAGCAACAAAAGGGAAACTCTGTCCCCCCTCCACTCCTGCAAAAAGGATTCATTTTCCCCTTCTCACTGGTGAGGGATGTGAAGAGTGACAGGCTTAGGACTCATGTGAGGAGTAACAGGCTTAGGACAATTCCATGTACCTTGCAGGTGCTTAATAAAAGGCATGAAGCTCTACCACTAAAATTTTCCTCTCCCTGTGTTTTGCCTTCCTAGTAGGTGCTCAATAAAAATTTGTGAATTGTTTTTAGGGGAACCTACTGACTTAGACACTTGGGAAAAAAGTACTGGCGGGCGGGCACGGTGGCTCACACCTGTAATCCCAGCACTTTGGGAGGCCGAGGTGAGCGAATCACTTGAGGTCAGGAGTTCAAGAGCAGCCTGGTGAAGCCCCATCTCTACTAAAATATATATATATATTTTTTTATACAAAAATTAATGGGGCGTGGTGAAGTACACCTGTAGTCCTAGCTACTCAAGAGGCTGAGGCATGAGAATCACTTGAACCCAGGAGGTGGAGGTTGCAGTGAGCCAAGATCATGCCACTGCACTCCAGTCTGGGCAACAGAGCAAGATTTTCTCAAAAAAAAAAAAAAAAAAAAAAATATATATATATATATAAGCTGGCAACATAAGAAGAGCTGGGTATATCTGGGTCAAAAGAATGTGAGTGACCTTCACACTGGTGAGCATTTTCCTTTTATGCCTGTGACCACACAGCACAATAACAATAATGTCAGAAGTGACAGCAGATCAACTGTATTGCAAGTTCATGGTCATTTATCCACAAACGCTTCCCTAGTATCTCCAAGGAACCTGGTGGCTGGTGCCCCTGCCAGGGTTACAGAACTCGAGAGAAGGCAGTGGTCCTGAAAGGGCTCAGACCATGGGGAAGATTTGTGTAAGTAGAGAAATAATGAGGCCAGGCACGGTGGCTCATACCTGTAATCCCAACACTTTGGGAGGCTAAGGCAGGAGGAAGGCTTGAGTCCAGGAGTTTGAGACCAGCCTGGGCAACATAGTGAGACCCCATCTCTAAAAAAATACAAAAAGTAGCTAGGCATGGTGGTGTGCATCTGTAGTCCCAGCTACTTGGGAGGCTGAAATAGGAGGATCACCTGGGCCCAGGAGGTCGATGCTGCAGTGAGTTTTGATGGTGCCATTACAGTCCAGACTGACCAACAGAGGGAGACCCTGTCTAAAAAAAAAAAAAAAAGGAGGAGAAGGTAACAGGATCAGGCTTGTCCCAGGAAGAAGAAGGAGGAGGAGGAGGAGGAGGAGGAAGAGGAAGAAGAAGAAGAGGAGAAGGAGGAGGAGGAAGAAGAAGCAGAAGAAGAGGAAGAAGGAGGAGGAGAAAAAAAGAGGAGGAAGAAGGAGGAGGAGGAAGAAGAGGAGAAGAAGAAGAGGAAGAAGGAGGAGGAGAAGGAATAAGAATAAGAAGAAGGAGAAGGGGAAGAAAAAGGAGGAGGAGGAGGAGAAGTAGTGGTGGAGGAGGAGGAGGAAGAAGAAGAAGAGAAATAACAGGATCAGGCTTGTCTCAGGGACCTGAAACTACAGCCTAGTAATGGTGGTGGGGATAGTGGATTGTGGCCTCAGGGGACACATTGCCTGGGAAAAGATTCCTTGTGGCTGGGACACTGCCTAGAGGCTTCCCCAAGAACCTGTTTCCTTAGAATACCAAATACACACACATGCAAATCTTGCTTTCTTTGCTGCTCCTGAAGCCAGGTGTCTCTTTACAGCTTATATTTGAGGGGCCATTAGTCAAACTGTTCGTGGGCAAAAGAACGTGTCTTTGTTTCCCCAGCATTTGGCAGTGTACACACACAGGAAATCTCAAAGGACAGAATGGAGCCCCAGTAATGCCATTTAGGAGGCTGGACCACATGGAGGTCGCATGTGCCTTGGAGCTTAGATGGCCACGTTGCAGTCTGTTTGTGTCACCAGGGCCGGGACTACGGTGAGGCAGGTGAAGTGCCTCACTTGTAAGTACCACCCTTACTAGCTGTGTGACCTCACACAAGCAAATTCACCTCTCTAAGACTCACTGGGGATAATAATGCCTATTCAATAAGGTTTTTCAAAAGATTACATAGAATAAAACCTAGTCCTTAAATAGTTCTCAACAAAAGGTATCACTTTTTCCAGTTTCTGCATTTGGCAGAGTGGCCACCAGAGGGCAGTGGTCCCCATGCTGGGAAAATAACCTGCCTGGGCAGAGGCCTAGCAAGGGCTGCCCAGGAGAACACTCCTTGAGTGGTCAGGGATCCCTATAATTGAGAGACCACACACTCCAGGAAGGGGTGTGTGTCCATGATTGGGTCAACACCACCAGCCAACAGATACACTGGGCATCCTGCTGGTCACTGTTTGCTGTGGTCACTTGAGGACTGGCACAAGCCTTAGAACCAGTGAATTGGGATGTACTTGGACACACTCTAGTCTACGTTTGTTTTTTTTATTTTGTTTTTTGTTTTTGTTTTGTTTTGTTTTTTGAGATGGAGTCTTGCTCTGTCACCCAGACTGGACTGAAGTGGTGTGATCTCGGCTCACTGCAGCCTCCGCCTCCTGGGTTCAAGGAATTCTCCTGCCTCAGCCTCCTGAGTACCTGGGACTATAGGTGCATGCTGCTGTGCCCGGCTAATTTTTTGTATTTCAATAGAGACAGGGTTTCACTGTGTTGCCCAGGCTGCTCTCGAACTCCTGAGCTCAGGTAATCCTCCCACCTCGGCCTCCCAAAGTGCTAGGATTACAAGTGTGAGCCACCAGCCCTATTCTACGTATTTTAACCATGAGCCACCTGGCCTTTTCCCAAACAGCTCCTTCTGACTGCTATGCAGCCTTCTCCCCTGCTTTCCTTTGACAAACGTCTCCTTCAGGCCCGATCCCCCACTTGACCTCTCTGAGTCCATCCTTCCATAGATGAAGTCCATCCAAGCTCCCAGAGCATTCCATTCTTCTTTGATGGTGGCATTTATAACACTTTATTAAACGACATATTTATAATACATGAGGTTTGTCTAAAGGTTAAGAGCAGGGTTTCCTGGGGATGCGCAGCCTGGGCTCCATCACATGCTGTGTGACTTTGTAGACACTGCCCAACCTCTCTGAGTCCCAATTTCCTCATCTGTAAACATGGGGCTAATAATAATACCCACTTTATAGGGTTTTGCCAGAAACTAGCCATAACTTTTAATGGCAAAAACTGCAATTACTTTTGCACCAACCTAATAAAAATGAATTTTGTTTTTGCTTTTCTGTTTGTTTGTTTGAGATGCGGTCTCACTCTGTTGCCCAGGCTGGAGTGCAGTGGCATGATTATGACTCACTGCACCCTAGACCTCCTGACCTCAGGTGATCCCCCTGCCTTGGCCTCCAAAGTGCTTGGATTACAGGCGTGAGCCACCGCGCCCAGCCCAACTCCATAAACTATTACATGGTTTGAATTAGAATTGGCTGTAAGCTCCATAAAGGCAGAGGCCATGGTTTTCCTAGCACCAGGCAGAGGCAGGCACATAGTAGGTGCTCAGAAAAGGTTTGTGGGCCGGGCTTGGTGGCTCACAACTGTAATCTCAACACTTTAAGAGGCAGAGACAGGCAGATCACTTGAAGTCAGGAGTTTGAGACCAGCCTGGCCAACATGGCAAAACCCCATCCCTACTCAACATACAAAAATTAGTCGGGCATGGTGGCAGGCACCTGTAATCCCAGCTACTCGGGAGGCTGAGGCAGGAGAATCGCTTGAACCCAGGAGGCAGAGGTTGCAGTGAGCCAAGATCATGCCACTGCACTCCAGCCTGGGCAACAGAGCTAGATTCCATCTCAAAAAAAAAAAAAAAAAAATAGGAAAAAGTTTTGTGAAACAAATGGGTGAAGAGCCCTTTTCTTTTGGTTCTTATTGTTCTCAGTATCTTAGATTTTCCAAAGTTCTGTTTTATTACCTGTTCTCTCTCCCAGGATCTGTGGAAGGATCTGTGGAAGGATCTACAAGCAAACTAAATCGCTTAAAATACATAACCAAAAAGTATTGCTGCACTGTTGAGCCCTTCAAAACTCTCAGACCCCTCAAAGAGGTCTGGTTTTCTATCCCTGCTGCAACCCAGAGCTTCCGGCACCTCAAGAGTCCTGCTGCAGATGCACATCTGCCAGGCCTTGGCCACCCAGGGAAAGAGAAAGTAAACCCTTAAGGTAGGTAAACGCCCTTGACAAGGAGGGAGCAATAGTTATGACCCCACCTTGGAACAGGGTAGTTGCCCAATAAATGTCTGATAAATAAATGACCCTTGTTCGGGACAGCATTGTAGTTAATTGTGTAAGTTCTGAACAGACTGACAAGGGCTTTTTTCTTATTCCTTGTTTTATTGCTTTGTCCAGGATCACTAATACAAGGTTGATTTGTAAGAGTGACACTGATATTCTTCTCTCATTTCTTTTTTTTTTTTTTTTGTCACCCAGGTTGGAAGTGCAGTGGCTCGATCTCGGCTCACTGCAACCTCCACCTTCTGGGCTCAAGCAATTCTCCTGCCTCAGCCTCCCAAGTAGCTGGGACTACAGGCACATGCTGCCACACCCAGCTCATTTTTTTTTTTTTTTTTTTTTTGGATTTTCAGTAGAGATGGAGTTTCACCATGTTGCCCAGACTGGTTTCAAACTCCTGAGCTCAGGTAATCCACCGGTCTCAGCCTCCCAAAGTGCTAGGATTACCGGCGTAAGCCACTGAGCCCGGCCCCATCTTTCATTTCTAAGGTTTCACCATTGAGTTTGATATTTGCTGTAGAAAGTAATTCCTGTGTATTCTTTTTTTTTTTTTTTTTTTTTTTTTAAGACAGGGTTTCACCATGTTGGTCAGGCTGGTCTTAAACTCCCAACCTCAGGTGATCCACCCGCCTTGGCCTCCAAAGTGCTTGGATTACAGGCATGAGCCACCACGCCTGGCCTCCTGTGTATTCTTATTTAGCTATCAGGTTTCTAAAAATCGTGAATAAGTGTTGAATTTTTCAAGTGTTTTTCCTGTATCTATGGAGATGGTCATATAGGTTTTTCCTTTGTTAATGTGAAGAATTGCATTGATTGCCAAGTAAGAATACACAGGAACCATCACCATATCACTTTAGAAAATTTTCATCACACCTCCGTAAGACCCGGTGTCCATTAGCAGTCATTCCAATTCTCCCCTCCCCAACATTCTTAAGTAACCACGAATCTCTATAAACTTGCCTATTCTGGACTTTTTATATAAGTGAGATCATATAGGTCGGGCATGGTGGCTCACACCTGTACTCCCAGTACTTTGGGAGGCCAAGCCAGGAGGATCACTTGAGCCCAGGAGTTTGAGATCAACCTAGGGAACATAGTTAGACCTTGTTTCTACAAAAAATCAAAAAATTAGCTGTAGATTGTTTACTTTCTTGATGAAGTCCTTTGCAACAAAAAAGTGTTTAATTTTAATGAAGTCCAATTTATCTGTTTTCTTCCTTTTCTTGCTTGTGCTTCTGGTGGTGTCATATTTAAGAGATTGTTACTTTGAAAGGCCAAGGCAGGAGGATCATTTGAGGCCAGGAGTTCAAGACCAGCCTGAGCAACACAGGAAGACCCTGTCTCAATAAAAAAAAATTTTAAATTAAGTAAGCATGGTGGCAGGCATGTGCCTGTAGTCCCAGCTACACAGGAGGCTGAGGCAGGAGGATTGCTTGAGCCCAGGAGGTTGAGGCTGTGGTGAGCTGTGTTCACACCACTGTACTCTAGCCTGGGCAATAGGTGAGACCCTGTCTCAAGAAAAAAATGTAAGAATGATAGAAAGAAAGATATTGTTACCTAATATAAGGTCATAAAGATTTATGCCTGTGCATCTTTCTAAAAGTTTTATAGTTTTGGCTCATATATTTAGAGCCGATTTGTGTAAGTTTTGAAATGGGGACATTCGCTAGCTTCGTTTTTGTTACTGAGATTATCTTGGCTATTCCAAGTCCCTCGAATTTCCTCACGAATCTTAGGATCAGCTTGTCAATTTCTGCAAAGAAGCCAGCTGGAATTTTGATGGTGACTACATTGAATCTGGAAGTCAATTTGGGGAATATTGCCATTTTAACAATATTATGTCTTCCAATCCATGAATATAAAATGTCTTTCCATTTACTTAGGTATTCTTTAATTTTGTTCAATTAAAATACAAAGTATTATTTAGTACTTTGTAGTTTTCAGAGTATAAGTTTTGCATTCTTTTGTTAAATCTATCCGTATTTTGTTATTTTTGGTGTTATTATAAAAGACAGTGTTTTCTTAATTTTATTTTTTGGGTTGTTCATTGCTAACGTATAGAAATACTACTGATTTTTGTATACTGATCTTGTATCCTACAAACTTATTAAACTCATTTATTTTGTTTTTCAATGGATTTCTTAGCATTTTCTATGTTACCTGCAACTAGAGATGATTTTACTTCTTCCTATCAATCTGGTTGCCTCCCACACTATTTTCTTGCCGAATTGTCTTGGCTAGAATATCCAGTACGATGCTGAATAGAAATGGAGGGAGTGAATATCCTTGTCTTGTTTCTGATCTTGGGGCCAGGGTTGGGGGAGAAGCATTCAGTATCTCACCATCAGGTTGAGAAAGTTCTTTTCTAGTCCTAGTGTCTTGAGTTTTTAAAAATCATGAAGGAGTATTAAATTTGTTCAAGTTTTTTCTGCATCTATTAAGATGATCATGTGGTTTTTGTCCTTTATTTTACAGATATGTGTATTACACTAATTGATTTTTGGATGTTAAACCAGTCTTGCATTCCTGAGGTAAGTCCTATGGAGTGTAATTCTTTTTATTTATATATTGCTAGATTTGGTTTGCCTGCGTTTTGTTGAAAATTTTTGCATCTCTATTTGTAAGAGCCCTCATGCCCATTTATAATTAATCCCATTCCTACCCCTAACCACAGGCAAACACAGTCACGAATATATTTTCTTTCTTTTTGAGGCAGGACCTCACTATGTCACCCAGGCTGGAGTGCAGTGGTGCCATCTCAGCTCACTGCAACCTCTGCTTCCTGGGTTCAAGCAATTCTCCTGCCTCAGCAGCCCAAGTTGCTGGGACCACAGGCACGCACCACTATACCTGGCTAGTTTTGTTTGTTTTCTGTAGAGACTAGTTCTCACTGTGCTGCCCAGGCTGGTTTTGAACTCCTGAGCTCAGGTAATCCACTCGCCTTGGCCTCTCAAAGCGCTGGAATTACAGGCGTGAGCCACTGTGCCTGGCCCTTTGTAGGTTTTTCTATTCTGCTCATCTCATATACATGGAATCATATGTGATCTTTTGTGATTGGCTTCTTTCATTTAGCACCATGTTTTTGAGGATCATATTGTAGCATGAATCAGTACTTCATTCCTCTATATAGTTGAATAGTATTCCATTGTATGAATCTAATACATTTTGTCTATCTGTTCACCAGTTGATGGATATTTAGGTATTTCCAGTTTGGGGCTGTTATGAATGAATAATGCTGCTAGAAACATTTGTGTCCAAGTCTTGTCTTTGTGTAGATATAGTTTTCATTTCTCTTGAAGTAGAAATAATCCTACTTGAAATAGGAATAATTCTATACCTAGGAGTAAAATTACTGGCTGTTTCTTGGAGGGACGTCCACTGGGCAATCATGTGTCCCTGGCAATGGTCAGGACAGCCCCTGACAACCCGCCTGGGGGGACCGATCCACAGTCGGTAACGAGCTTCAGAAAGCACAACAAAGACAAGATGCCCAGAGTTGCAGTTTAATGTTTAATGCCCAATTATCTCAATACAAGGAGGCTTATGTGGTGCTCATCAAGACAGGACCAGGGTAAAACCAGGCCTGAGGGAAATGACCTGCATAAGTCCCAGCATGGGACCACGTTCTCTGGGGTCCAGCTCACCCTCGAAAAGTGCCACAGGCAAGGTTCTTCCGCTCACCCAGGAGCCAGCAGGCTGGTCAGGCTTGTGGCCACCACAGTCACTATGGGTCCTCATGGGAGAATAGGATTCTGGGACCTCAAGTTACAGTGACAAGAACCAGAAATCTGCTTCCAAACAACCCCAAAAGGCTTTCACTTCACATACACTAAGCCACACACCTGGATGCTGGTTCACCCAAACTCTTTCCCTAAAACTAAACACTGTGCAGAACGGAGGCTGAGAACACGTAGGGAGGGAGAAGAAAGTCAGAACCATCCCGAAGCGTTTTTCAAGCTTGACCACCTCCCTCTTCTTCCCTGCAGGCATGCCAGCTGATCCCATTGTAGTGGAAAAGGGTCACCCTCTCGTCTGTTCTAACACCTTTAATGGGAAGGGAGTTAGGAACATGAAATCTCTGAATCTCCAACTCTACTGAATGATTTCCTGGAACCCCCAAGCTTCAGATGTCCCTGGGGACATGGGTGATTTTGGGGGGGCTACAGTTTCCTGGAAGAAACTGTTTACCTCAGAAAGAAACTGGCTTTTCTCCTACCCTAGTTTTAGTCTACCCGGTGTCTAAAGAAAATACCGCTCAGGCCAGGCGCAGTGGCTCACGCCTGTCATCCCAGCATATTGGGAGGCCAAGGTGGGTGGATCATTTGAGGTCAGGAGTTCAAGACCAGCCTGGCTAACATGGCAAAACCCTGTCTCGACAAAAAATACAAATTTAGCTGGGCATGGTGGTGCATGCCTGCAGTCCCAGCTACTTGGGAGGCTGAGGCGGAAGAATCACTTGAATCTGGGAGGCAGAGGTTGCAGTGAGCCAAAGTCAGGCCACTGCACTCCAGCCTGCGCAACAGAATGAGACTCTATCTCAAAAAAAAAAAAAAAAGAAAGAAAGAAAAAAAAAAAGACCACTCAAAATGATGTGTCCTGAAAGCACTCTGTGGAAGTTGGGAGACTTCAAGTGTCACTGGCAAGAAGGGGGCATGAACTTGTGTCCTTCACTGAATCCAAGGCTTAGCCTGGGCAGTCTAGCCCCTTGGCCAGGTAAGATGTGAAAGGGACAGCACAGGGTGGGGGAACGGAGACTGCTGCTGAGGACACAGGCCACAAACGTGAGGGCGGCTCCCCTGTCCAGCCCTATGGAGAGGTGTTTAGAGAATGAGCTTAAATTCCAGACTTCAGCATTAAACTCATTCCCATGGATCCTACAGGCCTCTTCTCCCTCTTCTCTGATGGAATTCTTGGGGCAAGTTCCAGACTGAGCCCAAGGCATGGGAGTCAAACACCTCAGACCTCAGAGATGGCACCTGGCTAAATGGCAGCCCAGTCGAGGGCAGAGCAAAGCAACCCACTCACCCCAAACAAGATTCCATGCAGGGTCCCTGGGCCCTGGGCATGCTGGACTTTAAGGTGGGCTTCTGGGCTGGGCACGGTGGCTCACACCTGTAATCCCAGCACTTTGGGAGGCCAAGGTGGGCGAATCACAGAGTCAGGAGATCAAGACCATCCTGGTTAACATGGTAAAACCCTGTCTCTACTAAAAATGCAAAAAAAAAAAAAAAAAAAAAAGGTAGCTTGGCATGGTGACACGTGCCTCTAGTCCCAGCAACTTGGGAGGCTGAGACTGGAGAATTGCATAAACCTGGGAAGTGGAGGTTGCAGTGAGCCAAGATCACGCCACTGCACTCCAGCCTGGGCAACAGAGCAAGATTCCATCTCAAAAAAAAAAAAAAGGGGGCTTCTGATAAGACTCTTGCATTTAAAGCAGACCAAAAGTATTTCTGTAAAGTGTACAAAATTTGCCTTGCTTATAGTGTGGGGGCAGCTGTGACCTGCTGACCACTCTTGGAAGGGGCTAACTTGGGGGCCCAGGAAGCTGAAGAAACGATGAAGCACAATTGTCTTCAACTGGGCATTAGATCACACTGGGCTGTACCCTCAAATAATTCCCCCTCTCAAACTTCATACATTACTCAGCTCAGGAGCCATCCAAAAAAACCAACTTCATATTTTAAACCAGCTTAATGCTACAAACTCTTTTTTTAAAAGTGCTGTCCAGCTGAGCCTCTGAGAAAACCTCGCTCCCTGAGGGGTGAGTGGCAGGCCTCTCAGACCAACCCCTGAGCCTCTCTCCAGAAGGCGTGGCCTTGGTTCGGCCCAGAGCATCCACATCCCAAGGTGGGTGTGGGACAAGAGCAGCTGGGCTGCAGGGATAATGTGAGATGATTAAGCCTCTGGGGGAACAGGCTGAAGCCAAAAGACCCCCTCAGGACCCCAAGCCTGAAGAGGTAACATGAGTCCCTCTCCCCATTAGCTGCCAAGGCCTGGTCTGCCATGACGACCTCTCTCTGTCACCCCGTCAGCATACCAGGGAAAAAAGGAGTGAAGAAGTCACCAAGTGCCAGTCACCTCTGTCCTTGGGGGTCTGAGTGAGTTTAAGGGGTGGAGACGTCCTTAAAGAACCATCCCCTTCAATAAACATGGTGGAAAAAATCCTCCCAGGGAAGCAGAGAATGAAGCCAGCACTACATGGGGGGTGGAGAGGATGCTTCTGGCAGTTTCTTGTTTTAATCTGACCCTTCTTGATGGTGGGGCTGCCTCTGCCTACCAAGTCCTTGGTGTGAAACGGCTCCTGGACCAGGACAAGGCAGAAACTCTGAGGAAAGGTGCCCACCACAGCCATGACAGCTGCCCCCATGTTCCTGTCTGTTTTCCTCGGGAGCTTGTCTCTGCTGGACCGTTTTTATACCCCAAGGGGAGGGAGAGGTAAGGACTTCCTCAGGAAAGGGGTCTCCTGAGCTGGCAGCTCCTGTTTCCACAGGAGCCTCAGTGCTACCTGCCCTGGGATGGCTCCCTGGAGCCATCTCTGGGACAGAGGAGACCAGGAAGCCAAAGCCGGTGCCTCAGCTGGAGATGTGAGGCGGAGAGCAGGGTGCAGGGTGAAAGGGCCCGCAGGGGCTGTTTACTAGAATTATGAGGCCTAAGTGCAATTAGCATCCCGGCAGACCGGACAGCCCCTCAGAGACCCAGCCCTCACCACCGTGGGGAAAGCAGGGACTTGGCCTGGACCCTTCCCTCAGAAACTCAGACCTGCCCCAGAACACGGACAGCGATGGGCCCGATGGGCCTGTCTGCAGAGGTCGCACTAAAACCTAGAATAACCTCCCTGCTAAAACTCAGGGGGGACAAACAAACACAACTCCACCTGAAATAAATACAAAGGCATTAGGTGCTTCTTGGTTTGTCGAGGTAATTACCCCTCAAAAGGAGGTAGCAGGGCCTTTCCCTGGACTTGGCCACCTCACCTGCAGCCTTCTCGTGAGAAGTCAGAGGTCAGAAGACTGGATGGGCCTCCCCAGGCCCAGCTTCTACTAGGAAAGTGAGGACCCACCCTCTCATCCACGCCTCACTCGTATCATCCACATCTCCCCACACAGCTTCTGCTGGCAAGGGTGGGGAAGGAGAGGAGACCCCATGGCCTGAGGGTAGCACCTAGTGTCCAATGTCCCCATGCAGGCAGAGGACCTGTCAGCCTGTCTGTGAGGAGGTAGAGTCAGGCGCAGGCTGCTGCAGGCAGGCAGGGCCACTCAATTAATCAACAGGTCCCCAAGGTCGTAGGAGTCGAAGAGGTCACTGATGCCCTCGCCTGCCTCCAGGCCCCACAGGTAGTCATCCTGGTCCAAGGACGGTGAGAAGCTGATCAGAGGGGAGCTGCACGCCAGGGTTGGGGACAGGAATTGGTCCTCGGTCTGCTGCAGGAGTGGGTGTGGCAGCTCCAGCATGCTGTCAGCAGCCTCCAAGGGCACCAGGGATGGAGGCGGTGGGACCTGCTGGGGGATCGGTGCTGGTGCTGGCACTGGAGACAAACAGACAAAAGTTATGCCTGGCTCTGGTATCCAACCCTCAGCACACAAGGACAGACTTCCGGTTCTCTGGATGACTGCACCCTTGTCCTCTCTCCTCAGCCTGGGGGGACTGTCCTGCTCTCAAAATCTATCTTCCAGTTTCTACACTCAACCCTACCCCTTTTCACTTTTTGACAGGGACTCACTGTATCACCTAGGCTAGAGTACAGTGGTATGATCTTGGCTCACTGCAACCTCCGCATCCCGGATTCAAGTGAGTCTACCACCTCAGCCTCCCAAGTACCTGAGACTACAGGTGTGCATCACCATGCCCAGCTAATTTGTGTATTTTTAATAGAGATGGGTTTTCACCACGTTGGCCAGGCTGGTCTTGAACTCCTGACCTCAAGTGATCTGCCACCTCGGCCTCCCAAAATGCTGGGATTACAGATGTGAACCACCACACTTGCCCTTCCCCTTTTCACTTTGAAGCCCTTTGGTCCTGAAATAATTTCTTTTTTCCTGTGTCATCCATTTCTCTCATTCTACCAGAACATTCCCATCCACACGTGGATATGCTCGAATAACTCATATCTTTAAAAAGCATCCTCCCCAAGGGACAGTCTTTTCAAGAAAGGATGCAAGGAAAACTGGATGTCCAATGGAAAAGAATGAAGTTGGATTCTTATCTAATACCACATACAAAAATTAATTTAAAATGGATCAAAGATCTCAATCTAAAACCTAAAACTATAAATCTCTTAGAAGGAAACAGAGCAAAAACTTCATGACATTAGATTTGGCAGTTATTTCTTGGATATCACAACAAAGGCGTAAGCAACAAAAGGAAAAATAGACACTGGACTTCCATGAAAGTTAAAAATATATATACGCATTAAAAACTGCTATCAGATGCCAGGCATGGTATGGTTGCTCACACCTATAATCCTAGCACTTTGAGAGGCTGAGGCGGGCAGATCACGAGGTCAGGAAATCAAGACCATCCTGGCTAACACAGTGAAAACCCGTCTGTAGTAAAAATGGAAAAAAATTAGCTGGGTGTGGTGACACACCTGTAGTCCCAGCTACTTGGGAGGCTGAGGCAAGAGAATTGCTGGAACCCAGGAGGCGGAGGTTGCAGTGAGCCGAGATCGCGCCACTGCACTCCAGCCTGGGCAACACAGTGAGAGTCCATCTCAATAAATAAATACATATAAATAAATAAAAATAGTGACGATGGTAAATTTTTGTTATGTTGACTTTACTCCCTACCACACACGGGTATACCTGACCTCATCACCCTCTCCAATTACTGGCCCATTTTTCTGCTCCTTTTCACAGTAAACTTTCTTCAGAGGAGCCTGAGCTTGTCTCTACTTCCTTATTACTATTCTCTCTTCAACTCACTCCAATCTGGGGTTTTTCCCCACCATGCCCCTGAACCAATGACCTCCAGATGCTGCTAAATCCAATGGTCATTTCTCTGGCCTCATCTTATTTGACCTTTCAGCAGCCATTCTCCAACACTCCATGCTCTTTTCTTTTTTCTTTTCTTTTGTTTTTTTGAAACAGGGTCTTGCCCAGGCTACAGTGCAGGGTGCAGTAGGGTGAACATGGCTCACTGCAGCCTCAACTTCCTGGGCTCAAGCAATCCTCCCACCTCAGCCTCCTGAGTAGCTGGGATCACTGGTGCATGCCACCATGCGCAGCTAATTTTTAACTTTTTCATAGAGACGGGGTCTCACTCTTATTGCCCAGGCTGGTCTTGAACTCCTGGGCTCAAGCAATTCTCCCGCCTTGGCCTCCCAAAGTGCTGGGATTACAGGCATGAGCCATAGCGCCCAGCCTGCTCATTTCCACTTAGAGTTAAGACGGTGATTTCTCATATAGGGATGGGATATGCAATGGGGCACTGGAAATTGCCTGTCAAATACATTTTGATGCTCAGAATCTCTCCCCATTGGAGTCACTCCTTAAGCCCCAGCCAAGTATTATTTTGAAGATACAACTGTGCTGGGATGCTAGGCTGCCTGGTGAGACTGGCTGTGCACCCATGGGCATGCAACTTCATGTTTTATTTACGTATTTTGAGGTGAAGTCTTGCTCTGTCATCCAAGCTGGAGTGCAGTGGTGAGATCTCAACTCACTGCAACCTCTGCCTCCTGGGTTCAAGAAATTCTCCCGCCTCAGCCTCCTGAGTATCTAGGAT
The DNA here is from genome assembly GCA_963573385.1 of Cacajao melanocephalus. Lineage (NCBI taxonomy): Eukaryota > Metazoa > Chordata > Mammalia > Primates > Pitheciidae > Cacajao > Cacajao melanocephalus. Next base: position 21,109 of record CAUYLG010066519.1, read on the forward strand.
TACAGGCGCATGGCACCACACCAGCTAATTTTTGTATTTTTAGTACAGACAGGGGTTTACCATGTTGGCCAGCCTGGTCTCAAACTCCTGACCTCAAGTGATCCACCTTGGCCTCCCAAAGTGCTGGGATTTCAGGCATGAGCCACTGCACCTGGCCGACTTCATGTTTTAGAGCATCCATTTCCTCCCCTCTGTAAGGGGCATGATAACTTTACCTACCTCAAAGGGTTGCTCAGAGGGCTGCACGGTAAGTGCATATGAAGCACTGGTTTGCCCTGGCGCGCTGGCTCACACCTGTAATTCCAGTACTTTGGGAGGGCAAGGCAGGCAGACACGTGAGGTCAGGAGTTGGAGGCCAGCCTGGCCAACATGGTGAAACCCCATCTCTACTAAAAATACAAAAATTAGCGAGGCACAGTGGCAGGCGCCAGTAATCCCAGTCACTCAGGAGGCTGAGGCAGGAGAATCGCTTGAAATTAGGAGGTGAAGGCTGTATTGAGCCAAGATTGCACCCTTGCACTCCAGCCTGGGCGACAAGAGCGAGGCTCTGTCTCAAAATAAAAATAAATCATTTTTTTTTAAAAGCACTGGTTTGTTGGGTCTGCATGTTGCCCCTGCTCCTATTAAAAATTGCTCCCATTTACCAAGGTTAATGGGGGAGGTGGCGGCACTGCCCTTGAGACGAGGCGTTGTTCAGCCTCCTTGGACACTCAAATGGCCCTGAGGGAGTCCATGCTGCTATCCCTATTTACCGATGAGAAAACTGGGGCTCAAAGAAATCAATTAAATGTATTTGAATTAAAAAAAAAATCTGGCTGGGCACAGTGGCTCACGCCTGTAATCCCGGCACTTTGGAAGGCCGAGGCGGGCGGATCACAAGGTCAAGAGATCAAGACCATCCTGGCCAACACAGTGAAACCCTGTCTCTACTAAAATACAAAAATTAGCTGGGTATGGTGGTGTATGCCTGCAGTCCCAGCTACTCGGGAGGCTGAGGCAGGAGAACTGCTTGAACCCGGGAGGCGGAGGTTGCAGTGAGCCAAGATCGTGCCACTGCACTCCAGCCTGGTGCCTGGCAACAGAGCGAGACTCTGTCTCAAAAATAAATAAATAAATATATAAAATCTAAGGTTTATTTGGCACACTGCTAATGTTATAGTCAGAAGCCTCGCTTGGGAGCGAGGACCACGTGGGCTCAGACTCCAGAGCCTCCACTCACCAGCCATGGAACCCCAGAACTCTGTTTCCTCATGTGGAAAAACAGGGACTCTCCTCAAGGAGTACTGGAAGCAGTAACTGATAAAACACATGTGAAAATCTCCACAAGTCAGACCTTGCTGATTCCTGCTATTGATCACGCCCAGAAATAGAATTGCCTTTTGGAATATCTGTCTTTCCACTGCCCTCTGAATGGCTCTTACTGTTTTTCTATCTCTAAAACAGCACCAGGCCCACCTCAGTAGATGCTCTTCACACAAGCTTTTTTTTTTTTTTTAATGCGGAGTCTCACTCTGTCACCAGGCTGGAGTGCAATGGTGTGATCTCAGCTCACTGCCACTTCTGCTTCCCAGGTTCAAGTGATTGTTGTGCCTCAGCCTCCTGAGTAACTGGGATTACAGGCATGCGCCACCACACCTGGCTAATTTTTGTATTTGTAGTAGAGATGGTATTTCATCATGTTGGTCAGGCTGGTCTGGAACTTCTGGCCTCAAGTGATCTGCCCACCTCAGCCTCTGCAAGTGCTGGGATTACAGGCGTGAGTCACCATGCCTGGCCACATAAGCTTTTTTTAAAAAAATCACATTGGGCCAGATGTGGTGGTTCATGCCTGTGATCTCAGCACTTTGGGAGGCCTAGGCGGATGGATCATGAGGTCAAGAGACTGAGATCATCCTGGCCAACATGGTGAAACCCCGTCTCTACTAAAAATACAAAAATTAGCTGGGCGTGGTGGTGTGTGCCTGTAGTCCCAGCTACTAGGGAAGCTGAGGCAAGAGAATTGCTTGAACCCGGGAGGTGGAGGTTGCAGTGAGCCAAGGTTGCAGATCGTGCCACTGCACTCTGGCCTGGCAACAGAGCGAGACTCCGTCTCAAAAAAAAAAAGAAAAAAAGAATCACATTCATGCATATCATCTCCTGTAACCCACTCAGTATTCATGAGGAAATTTCAAGTGCCCCTATTCAAGAGATGTGGGAGCTGAGGCTTAGAGGGTTAAAGTGATTCGCTCATGGTCACGGTGTCACTAAGAGGTGAGATACAGGCTCCCCATTTCATATCCTGTGCCATCAGCTACATTTAGGTTTATCTCAGATTGTCAGAGCCTGGAGAGATGTCAGAGGCGATGCCATTCAAACCCCTTCCGTTACAGATGAGGGAAACTGAGGCTGAGGAGAACAGTTCCTCTGGTAATGCGGAACCAGGGCCAGGACTCAGGTCCCGAGACTGCAGTAGCTTCCTCTCTTGCATGGCCTCTGGCACTCAGACCTCAAAATGACACTAATTTAGGACACAGCAGGGAACATGTGTGTGTGTGCGCATGTGTGCACCTTCAGGAAAACTTCCTCCTCTTCCCGTCAGCAGGGATAACACTATGAGGCCATGTGACAAGGATTGGGGTGACAGCCATGACATGAGAGCTGGCTTTTGAGCTGGCCTCACCACTGACAGCTCAGTAAGCCTCTACTCCTCTCTGGGCCTCAGCATCTTGATTTGTAAAACTGAGGTAAAAACTTCACATCTAGCCGGGCGCAGTGGCTCATGCCTATAATCCCAGCACTTTGGGAGGCTGAGGTGGGTGGATCACCTGAGGTCAGGAGTTCAAGACCAGCTTGGCCAACATGGTGAAACCCCGTCTCTACTAAAAATACAAAAATTAGCCAGGCATGGTGGCACGCGCCTGTACTCCCAGCTCTCAGGAGGCTGAGACAGGAGAATCTCTTGAACCTGGGAAGCGGAGGTTGCAGTGAGCCGAGATTGTGCCACTGTACTCCAGCCTGGGTGACAGAGAGAGACTCCGTCTCAAAATTAAAAAACAACTTCACACCCTTGTTTATGCTCTGGGATCTGCCACCTCCACCCAAGGTCTCAGAGGACAACCGAAGTGAAGGTGGTTCTAGCTTCGGAGGGCTATGTGCATGCTGACAGCTGAGTGAGGAGGCACAGCAGGAGGATGAACCAGAGGGTGGGGCATAGGTCTGGGAAGGAAGATAGGCACTGGGGAGGTGCCCTGAGGAACAGATGGCTGGCACAGGGAGAAGCTCTGGTCTGGTCCCTGATGCGGCCTGACAGACACAGAGAGATCACTAGAGAAGAGTTGGGAGGCTGGAATCTGGTCCCAGCTCTGCCATCAACTTGCTGTGTGACCCTAGGGAAACCACTTGCCCTCTCTGCACCTCTGTTCATTCACGTGTAAAAAGAGGGTCGAGTTAGATGGGGACAGCAAACTTCTATAAAGAGCTAGAGCCTGTAATCCCAGCACTCTGGGAGGCTGAGGCACGTGGATCACCTGAGGTCAGGGGTTTGAGACCAGGCTGGCCAACATGGCGAAATCCTGTCTCTACTAAAAATATGAAAGAAAAAATAAATTGGCCAGGCATGGTGGCTTACGCCTATAATCCCGGTACTTTGGGAGGCTGAGATGGACAGATCATGAGGTCAAGAGATGGAGACCATCCTGGCCAACATGGTGGAACCCCATCTCTACTAAAAATACAAAAATTAGCTGGGTGTGGTGGCATGCGCCTGTCCTAGCTACTCAGGAAGCTGAGGCAGGAGAATCGCTTGAACCCAGGAGGCAGAAGTTGCAGTGAGCCGAGATCGTACTACTGCACTCCAGCCTGGCGACAGAGTGAGACTCCATCTAAAAAAAAAAAAAATTAGCTGGGCATGGTGGTGGGCACCTGTAATCCCAGCTCCTTGGGAGGCTGAGGCAGAATTGTTTGAACCCAGGAGGCGGAAGTTGTAGTGAGCCAAGATCGCTGCCATTGCACTCCAGCCTGGGTGATGGAGTGAGACTCCGTCTCAAAAAAAAAAAAAAAAAAAAGGAGCTGGAGAGTATTTTAGGCTTTGTGGGACACTTGCGGTCTCTGTCACACAGTTGCCTTCTTTTACTTTCTCCCACAACTCTTTAAAAATGTAAAACCATTGTTAGCTCACAGGTCATTAAAAGCAGGTCACATTTGACCTGCAGGCAACAGTTTATTAACCTCTGAGTTAGAGAAATGGATACAACCAGCTTATGGCAGAGCCCCTCCAGCAAGCCTCTTCCATCAGTCCGGCTCCAGCTGTACCTTTGTCTAACCACTAGGGTTCTACTGAAAAGAATTCTGCTGCTAAGAAGACAAAAAGTGGAACACTGGCCTACAGAGTCTTGAAGAATCCTATCAGTCTAACTGGATGCGTGATCCCAAGGAAAGGCAAAAACTGTTCTGGAGGAGGGGACTTTACAGGCTTCCATTTGTACTCCTTCCGGACTCCCACCCTCTTTGGGAAGCTCTCAGGAACTCTATTCCCTGGCAACTTCCCTATGCTACCTTCCATGTGGAGTAGCCAGCTTTTAGCCATACTGTCGACCTCCCGGCCAGAAGCCCCTTCTTTGATTTGCTCTGTGCCTTGTGGAGAGAACACTGGGCTGGGAGTGCGTAGACCAAGGTTCAAGACACAGTTCTGTTGCCTCCCACCTGCGAGACCTTGGGTAAGTCATAGCACCTCTATGCCTTATTTTTTTTTTAAGGGCAAATTTTATTTTATTATTTTATTTTATTTTTATTAGAGATGGAGTCTCACTATGTTGTCCAGGCTGGTCTTGAACTCCTGGGTTCAAGTGATCCTCCCACCTCAGCTCCCCGAGTAGCTGGACTACAGGCACGTGCCACCACATCTGGCTAATTTAAGATTTTTTTTATAGAGACAGGGTCTTCCCTATGTTGCCCAGGCTGCTCCTGAACTCCTGGCCTCAAATAATTCTCCTGCCCTGGCCTCCCAAAGTGCTGGGATTATAGGTGTGAGCTACCACACCTGATCATATTAACTTATTAATTCTCACAACAACCTAAGAGTTAGACAGTATTAATTACTATGCCCAATTCACAGATGAGAAAAACTGAGGCCAAGAGAGGTGAAGTAACTTGTCCAAGGTCCCATAGCTGATAAGTGGATGGGCTGGGATTCAAATCCAGGCCTTCCTAGTGAGGCTTTATAAAGCATTAAGTACAATGCACACATATAGGGGAGAATGACTGCATCCCCAGCTGCTGGATGAAACAGGAGGTTTTCAACAAACATTGATGTAGAAGAGAAAACTAAGGCTGGTTGCTTCCCCCACCTCTTGTCCCTCTGGACAAGGGTCCTACCTGAGGATGCTGTGGGCTCCATGATGCTAGGGTCGGTGCTGCTGCTGGGCTGGGCAGAGTCAGGACTGGGGCTGAGGGTAGAGGTAGAGGGGAGGGGCTCCTCAGAAGAACTGTCCGGCTCCTGCACCTCCTCTGGGCACAGGTAGACTTCGATGGGCCCTTGGGTGCTCTTGAGATATATCTGCAGGTTGTCCTGGAGGAGGAAGAGAAGCCAGGTCATGGCTCTGGGAAGCCGGACACTTACCTGTGGGTCAGTGTGTATGGACGGACACATGTGGCTGCTGCTGCCCATGGGAGCAAGCTCAACCCCTGGGCTGGCACTGAGACCAGCTCCATCTGGCCTAAGGTGGACTTCACTGTTTCTGCTGTCTGGCCCCAAAGCCCACTTCTTTTAAGGGGAACACCTTGATTTTCCTGTGGGAAATCATTCTTCTCCCACTCTCAGGTCATGTAGTTTTGGGGTAGGGGGCAGCACCCTTCCCCAACCCTAGTGGGTGAGCTTGTGACACAGCCAGGAAAGTTAGTGTGACATGATCGGTTGAGGGTGGCTCACGGCACCTCAGGTGGATCCAACCAGCACTAGGCCCAAGACTTTTGCTGGACTTGTGGGAAATGGAAGCCCCCTTCCCACTGGAGTTGCTGAGCTGGTATCCCAGCACTTTGGAGGCCAAAACAGGTGGATCACTTGAGGTCAGGAGTTCAAGACCAGCCTGGCCAACGTGGTGAAACCCCATCTCCACTAAATACAAAAAGTAGCTGGGCGTGAAGGCCGGGTGCAGTGGCTCACTCCTGTAATCCCAGCATTTTGGGAGGCAAAGGCGGATGGATCACCTGAAGTCACAAGTTCAAGACCAGCCTGACCAACATGGTGAAACCCCATCTCTAATAAAAATATAAAAATTAGCCAGGCATGGTGGCAGGCACCTGTAATCCCAGCTACTTGGGAGGCTGAGTCAGGAGAGTTGCTTGAACCCGGGAGGCGGAGTTTGCAGTGAGCCGAGAACGTGCCATTGCACTCTGGGCAACAGAGCGAGACTCCATCTCAAGGAGACTATCTCTGCCATCACAAGGAAAGAGCCCACCTGGGAATGGAGTCAGCACAGAGAAAAGCAGAGAGATGAAAAGCATGAGACAGACCTGAAGTCACAGTTTGAGCATCTACATCCAGCCTTGCCTGCCATCTCTGAATCTCCCCCAGAACTTGTCACTTGGTTCCCACTACCCCTACCCACACCTCCGGCTTAAGCCAGTTGGACTTGACTTTCTGTTACTTGTAACCAAGAGTCCTGATATTTGGCCTTCCCACCCTGCCTCTTCCCTACCACATAACTGCAACTTAAGCCACAACTGATGACATGCATGCCATCCTGGCACACGTCTGGGTCTCCACGCCTGTGCTCACACAGAACCGCACCTAGCAAAAACCCCATTCGTAGGCCAGGCGTGGTGGCTCACGCCTGTAATCTCAGCACTTTGGGAGGCCGAAGCGGGTGGATCATGAGGTCAGGAATTCGAGACCAGCCTGATCAACATGGTGAAACCCTGGCTCTACTAAAAATACAAAAATTAGCCAGGCATGATGGTGTGGACCTGTAATCCCAGCTACTTAGGAGGCTGAGGCAGGAGAATCGCTTGAACCTAGGAGGCGGAGGTTGCAGTGGGCCGAGATCGTGCCATTGCACTCCAGCCTGGGCAACAGAGTGAGACTCTGTCTCAAAAACAAACAAATAAACAAAACACTATTCATTCTTTTTTTTTTTTTTTTGAGACAGAGTCTCGCTCTGTCGCCAGGCGCCAGGCTGGAGTGCAGTGGCGCGATCTCGGCTCACTGCAACCTCCTGTCTCCCGGGTTCAAGCAATTCTCCTGCCTTAGCCTCCCGAGTAGCTGGGACTGTAGGCGCACGCCACCACGCCCAGCTAATTTTTGTATTTTTAGTAGAGACGGGATTTCACCATGTTGGCCAGGATGGTCTCAATCTCTTGACCTCGTGATCTGCCCGCCTCGGCTTCCCAAAGTGTTGGGATTACAGGCATGAGCCACGCCCAGCCCAAAACCCTATTCATTCTTTAAGATCTAGTTTAACTGTCTCCACCCAGGATGCCTCCTCTACCCTTTCTCTATGCTCTCAAAGCAACATCTTCAGTCTATAAATGACAGCGTCTTTTTCCCACTAAGTCCTGAACTCCAGGGGAGGAGCAGGAACTTAATCATCTCCACAGCTCCAGTTCTTCCTTTAAACAAATTATTTATTGAGCCCTTATCATATGCCAGGGTCTGGGCAGGGGACAAAAGGTGAGCAGAACTTTCTCTTGTGAAGCTTACACTCTAATAGATGAAGCAGAATGCAATCATGTTATCATGCCAAATATACCTCAGCAAATGGAGACTAAAGGCAGTGTAAAAGCACAGGTGGTTATGAAGTCTGGAGGGAATCAGAGAAGGCTTCCTTGAGGAAGTGACATTTGAATTGAGACCTGTAGGATGAATACCAATAAACCAGGCATAAAGAGAAGAGCATTTCAGTTGAGGGAAGAGCATGTATGAAGGTCTTGCACGACTAGGTGCAGTGGTTCACACCTGTAATTCCAGCACTTTGGGAGGCCAAGGCGGGCAAATCACTTCTGTGCCAGAGTTAGAGACCAGCCTGGACAACATGGCAAAACCTCATCTCCACAAAAAATACAAAAAATTAGCTAGGCGTGGTGGCACGCACCTGTGGTCCCGGCTAATCAGAAGGGTGAGGTGGGAGGATGGCCTGAGCCCAGGAGGCAGAGGTTGCAGTAAGTTGAGATCGTGACACTGCACTCCGGCCTGGGAGACAGAGCAAGATGCTGTCTTTAAAAAAAAAGGAAAGAAAAAAAAAAAGGCCGGGCTTGGGGGCTCACACCTGCAATCTCAGCACTCTGGGAGGCCGAGGAGGGCAGATCACGAGATCAGGAGTTCGAGACCAGCCTGACCAACATGGTGAAACATGTCTCTACTTAAAATATAAAAATTAGCCAGCATGGTAGTGCACACCTGTAATCCCAGCTACTCAGGAGGCTGAGGCAGGAGAATTGCTTGAACCTGGGAGGCAGAGGTTGCAGTGAGCTGAGATTGCGCCATTGCACTCCAGTCTGGGCAACAGAATGAGACTCCGTCTTAAAAAATAAATAAAACAGAAGATCTCACACTAGGAATGAGCTTGGTGCAATGGGGAAACTGCAGACAGGTCAGTGTGGCCAAAACAAAGGTAGATGGGACAGCAGGGAGAAGAAGGTTGGCGAGGTCAGCTGGGGTCAGAGCACAATGGCCTCATAGGGAGTGTCAGGAATTTTGGTCTTCAACCTGGGAGAGCATGGTCAGCATGGAAGAATTTTCATGAGTACTGACACCGTCATACGTGGGCATGAGTGTGCATGTACGCAGGAACTCAGGGCTGGTGGGATGCAGAAAGAAGCTAAGAACAGAGATCTTTCTCAGGCCACTACTCAGTCTCTGTTGCCGTTTCCAGCTTTTGCCATTTCTGCCCAAGCTTGAAGGCCACCAATATTGCCATGGACACCACCAGAATGCGCCTAGGGAGCATGGGGCTAGGCAGTGCCAGGGACAGAGTCTGCAGAGCTGCCTGGAAGCTGCCCTGGCAGGGCCCCCACGCTGCTGTCCACCAAATGCCTCCTCTCTCACCTCAGTCCTGTCGGGCACTTCCAGTCTCGTCTGCGGAGGGGCCTTGACGGCAATCACTGTCTGCTCCTTAAAGTTGCTGACAGCACGGATATCCTGGTAAGTCACATAGGCCAGCGTAGGGCAGGAGGGTCAAGAAAAGTGACTGTCTAGTCTAAATTCAAACCCCAAGTCTGCCAGGAAACACCTTCACCTACTTCTCCTAAGCCTCTGAACATTACTTTGTCACTCCTTGTACAGCCTAGAAATAACTACAATCTGTAATCTGTTAATATCATAAGCTACCTTGGATCCCTTTAGAAAGCAAATGGGGATATAAATCATAACAAAAAAATGTTGCCTTACATCAGCTTTTTATGTAAAGGCTTCATCTCTCAAACTAGATCATTAGCTCTGAGAAGGGAGGAAGACATATTTTGTTTCTTTATATTTCTCACAATGCCTAGCATCCTTCCAAAAATACAAGGTCAGATCCAAAACCAATTAGATATGAAACAATTTTGGAAAATGTATGAAAGAGCCTTAGCAAAGTTCATGCTCTTTGACCTCATCATTTCAATCCTAGGAATCTGACCTAAGAAAACAAGTAAAAATATGGGAAAACATTCTATAAATATTCCGCCGAGCGCAGTGCCTCACGCCTGAAATCCCAGCACTTTGGGAGGCTGAGGCAGGTGGATCACTTGAGGTCAGGAGTTCAAGACCAGCCTGGCCAACGTGGTGAAACCCCATCTCCACTAAAAATACAGAAAGTACCTGGGCATGAAGGCCAAGTGTGGTGGCTCATTCCTGTAATCCCAGAACTTCAGGAGGCTGAGGCAGGTGGATTACCTGAGGATATGAGTTCAAGACCAGCCTGACCAACATGGTGAAACCCCGTCCCTACTTAAAATACAAAAATTAGCCAGGCGTGGTGGCAGGCACCTGTAATCCCAGCCACTTGGGAGGCTGAGGCAGGAGAATCACTTGAACCCAGGAGGTAGAAGATGCAGTGAGCCGAGATAACGCCACTGCATTCCATCCTGGGCAACAGAGTACAACTCCATCTCAAAAAAAAAAAAAAAAGGCCAGGCGCGGTAGCTCACACCTGTAATCCCAGCACTTTGGGAGGCCAAGGTGGGCAGATCACCTGAGGTCGGGAGTTCAAGCCCAGCCTGACCAACACAGAGAAACCCCGTCTCTACTAAAAATACAAAATTAGCTGGGCATGGTGGCACATGCCTGTAATTTCAGCTACTTGGGAGGCTGAGGCAGGAGAATTGCTTGAATCAGGGACGCGGAAGTTGCAGTGAGCCAAGATCACACCATGGCACTCTAGCCTGGACAGCAAGAGCAAAATTCCATCTCAAAAAAAAAAAAACCTATGTTCAGCAGGCACACAACTACATTACAACTATATTTAAATAACACACATTCTGTGTGCAGTTAAGGAACAATGGCTGTGTTAAGGTGGCAGCTCATCATTTCTTTTCTTCATTTTCCAGTTTTAAAAAAATGTACTTGGCTTATTTCAATAATGAAAAAATACCTTTAATAAACTTGAGGCCAGGCACAGTGACCCATGCCTGTAATCTCAGCACTTTGGGAAGCTGAGGTGGGAGGACTGTTTGAAGCCAAGAGTTAGAGACCAGACTGGGCAACAAAGCAAGACCCTGTCTATACAAAAAATAAAAACTTAGCCAGGCATGGTGGCACACGCTTGTAGTTCTAGCTATTCAGGAGGCTGCGGTGGGAGGATCACTTGAACCCAGAAGTGTGAGGCTGTAGTGAGCTATGATCATGCCATTGTACTACAGCCTGGATGACAGTGAGCCCTTGCCTCTAAAAAAATAAATAAATAATTTAAAAAATAAACTTGAGAGGAAAAGCCACCCAGGGAGGAAGAAACAGACGCCAGACCCTTAGGGTGAGTTAGTGCCTATATGTGAGTACTGAATCAACTCAGGATAGATATCAACATGCAACAGGTTCCTGCTCCCTGACACCTTCCCCACAACCAAGGAGGATATCTCTTGTTGGCCTTGTCCTCAGTCAGGTGCTTGAAGCTCAGAGAGCAGCTCTGGATGAGCTGGTCCAGGGCCTGCTCCCTGTTCATCAGCTCCTTCAGCTCCTGCCCCAGCTGTTGCTGCTTCCCAGGCCGGGTGGGGTCTTCAAACATTCCCCTGCCTCTGCGAACAGAGCAGCCCCCACAGTGTCAGTCTCAGTCCACATCCAGAGACCCCAACCCCAGGGCTGCTGTGCAGAGATGCATGGGTGGTGTGGGTGAAACCCCAGAACAAGCTCATTCGAATAGTCTATGAGGGTGCTCCCCTGCGTTGTATAAATCAGTGGTCATGCCTGACTCTCAGGGAGCTACCAGGGATTGGAACTAGGGGCTTGGGGGTTGGGCTTGGGAGAAGAAACAAGTCAAGGCCTAAACCCCACTTTTGGGGCGGGGGGGCTCTCGACTTGTTCATCCCTATGCCCCAACCTGCTCCCAATGGTAGGGAACTGTAGTAGCCTCAGTCCTGGCTCCCCTGCCTGGGTTTTCTTAGGGTTTATGCCAAGGGCTGTAGGTTAGCTCTTTAAACCCTGCAGAAGTGGGGAAAGGAGGCTGGAGTACTCCTAGCTCAGATCTGGAAGGAGTCTGGGATGCCCCTACTCAGCTCCCAGGGGACTGCCCTAAGCTAAAGTGGATATTGGGATCACTGACTCAAGAGGAAGAATCTGTGGGGTCCCCTTTGGCCTTTACACCTCCCAGAAGTCATTCTCCATTCTGCCCTGCATCACGTTCTCCTATTACTTCAGCAGGTACACGGGGCTCTTCCCCACCATACATTGGCTCTACCTCCAGCAATAAGCCTATTGGATGTTGCTCTTGGTTCACCTCAGCCCTTGTGCCCATTGGATGTTGCTCTCAGCCCTACCCCTGCCACTCACACCTAATGGCTATTGCCTCTGGCTCCGCCCACAGCCCAAGTACCCTCTGGAGGGTACCATTGGACACCCAGGCACTCACACCCACTGGATGTTGTTCTTGGCCTTCTTGCGGATGAGCTGGATGCCCTCTAGCACATTGGTGATGTCATAGATGCGCCGCTTCTGCACGTCCAGCACCTCAGCAGCCCAGTTCAGATCCAGGACCCCATCCTCGGACTCGCTCAGGAGGTAAATGAACTTCTTGGTGAGCAGCCCCAGCGAGGTGTCATATCGAGTCTTCTCCCCGGGGGACTTGGGGGCTGAGGAAGAAAGGGACCCAGTCACAGCTCAGGGAGTGCCATCCCAGGACCCTCGTCCATTGACCTAGGCTCATAAAGTACCACCTTTCACCACCCACTTTCCAGTTTACAAAGCGTTGTGAGGCAGGGCACCCATCACCACCACTGTCCAGACAGAGAACCTAATACCTAAGAGGGAAGGTGACTTGCTTAAGGTCTCAAAGCCAGTGGGTAATGTTGGAAGTCAAGCGTCCTGACTCCTGGTTCAAGGCACGTTTCCACCACGGCTTAGGGACTCCATACCACCACCCACAACTACTGTCACTGTTCTATATACTTTCCATATACGAAAACATTTAAGCCTTAGAACACCCTATAAGGTTGCTATACAATCATCCCCATTTTATTGATGAGAATACTGAGGCACAGTTTAAGTAATTTGCTCAGCTCACTCAGCTAGAAAGTGGCAAAGCTGGAATTCGAATCCAGGCAGTCTGGCTCCAGAGTTTTCCTTCTTAACCATTACCCTATCCTGCCACTTAAATGTCAGGAGTTTGGAATTAGAATAGAGTAGGAATGATAAGCCTGGATTTAAGAACATTTTTACAGACACACACTGGCTGTTCCTTCCATGTGAATCCCAATGATTATCTGAGAAGAATCGGTCAAGTGGGGGAGGTTAATGGAAAAGGTCCCTTTCTCAATGAGGCTGATGTTGCAAGACCACATCTCAGCTGCAGTATCTTAAACCGCGAGGGGACTTTCGTAATCAAGTGACTTCCAAGTCATATATCAAGTTAGTGCCCAATCTAATAATTCTGGAACCTGAGTTTTGGAGAGTCTTAGGTTCCTCCGGAAGAGGACCAGTTATCATGAGTCTTAGGATCCTTCACGACCGTGCTTTGGGCAGCCTTGACCAGTCAATGCAAAGGAAACTTTCTTGCCATTTCTGATCTAGCTGTGCTTCCTTTCACATGAGCCAACTAAGGTTCATAGGAGTGACCTGTCAGGTCAGGTCAGAGGCCTGCACAGACCCCAAAACTAGTGTTCCTCCCAAACACAGTTGCTTAAACTCCCACTCTAACCAGGATTTTTTTTTTTTTTTTTTTTTTTGGAGATGGAGTCTCACTCTGTCTCCCAGACTGGAGTGCAGTGGCCTGATGTCAGCTCATGAAAACTTCTGCCTCCCGGGTTCAAGTGATTCTCCTGCCTCAGCCTCCCAAGTAGCTAGGATTACAGGCATATACCACCACGCCCAGCTAGTTTTTGTATTTTTAGTATAGACAGTGTTGGCCTATACTAACACTGTCTGTTAGTTAGGCATGTTGGCCACGCTGGTCTTGAACTCCTGACCTCAGTTGATCCGCCTACCTCGGCCTCCCAAAGTACTGGGATTACAGGTGTGAGCCACCGTGCCTGGCTTATCCAGGATATTGACTGAAAATATCAAGAGGCAGTAACCCCCTCCAAGTTAGCTTTAGGAAGGCACCACCTGGGCAACCTCTGGATCTAAAAAACCTGAGGTGGCACAGACTGGATCAATCTTTACCTCCCTTCCCTTTGAATCACTTATTTAGCTCCTTGTCTGCACGTGGGAGAAAGGCCTGGTTAGCCCCTACTCCTCTGAGCTGGATTCTCTTAGAAAAGTTTACATTGACCTAAATATGAAAACTTTTTAAAAATAATAAATTCCCAAATAAAACACTGGTCATTGCATTTCGATCATGAGAGCAGTA
>CAUYLG010066520.1:0-53446 GCA_963573385.1 Cacajao melanocephalus
TGGGTTTTTATGTGGGTTGGTAAATTTAATGCCGGTTTTTGTTTACCGGTTTGGGCAAATTTCCAATACCCCCATATTAAAAAAAAAAAAAAAAAAAAAAAAAAGATTCTTTTTTTCAATTAACCAAGTGTGGTAGTAAACACCTGTAGCCCTAGTTACTTGGGAGGCTGAGGCAGGAGGATCACTTGAGCCCAGTAGTTCAAGGTTACAGTGAGTTATGATTGTACCATTGTACTATACTCCTTCCTGGGCAACAGACTGAGACCCTGTGTCTTAAAAAAAAAAAATTACGTGATTCTTCTATTTCTTTTAAAGTGATTATAGTTGTTAGCGTCTCATTTAGTTAAATAAGTGAAATTATGTCTCTTCCAGGAGAGAAGGCGGAAACACATAGTTTATCTGCTCCAGAATTATTGTTATTTCATTATAGTACAAAAGGAGTGGGGAAAAGCAGAAATAGATCTTTTTAAATGAAAAACTACCAAACTTCTATTTAACAAATTAAAGAGGAAACCAGCCAGTTGTCACAACTGATTCAAAGGAGAGGCAATATATTTCTCACATTATGGTTAGTTAACAAACCTTTACTATAGAATAAAGGAATGTTGGTATCCATTTACAAATGGACACAAAACTGGCTTTTTCCACTGGAGGTGGGATGTGGTGGAGGTCCCCCCAACCATATTCAGACCTTTACTTTCTGCAATATTAGAGGATGAGATGGAGTCTGTTGGACCTCCATCAGACAGAATTTATTTGTGTGCCTATAGACAGCATTATTTGCATTTATCCACAATTTATACAGAATTGTAAAATAACTCCAAGACCAGAAAAGGCACAAACTCCATAGAAACATAGTCTAGAAAGTTATGCAGTAAATAATGCAGTTTTCCATTGTATATACATAGTAATTATTTTTGCTTATTGCAGAGTCGTAACTTTTCCTTACAGCAGTAACCTACTACAAGAATGTTTCCAAGGTTATGGATCAAACGTGTGACCAAAAGGGATTTTAAAAAATAAGCCTAGACATACATACTTAAGAAAGGTATTGGAAGAGGTTCTGATGATCTTATCTGTGAAGGGGTATCTGAAACATCAGCAGAAAAGATGTCATTGATTTTTTTATAATCACTGAAGAGATAATTTTGTTATTGAGGAGCCAGTAAATAAGGATCTACATGAATAATAAATTGAATATAAATACAGTTTAATAATCGAATTACCTTCTTGATTACTTCTGCCACATCCAATTTTATTCAACAAACATTTACAAAACATCTTCAGTGTATCAGGCACTACTAGATGCTAGGCATACATAGACAAACACAACATATCTTGCCTTTAAAACCTCCTCTTGGAGCTCACGATTTGGCAAGGGAGATAGACTAATTATAATAGAACATGGAAGTACAATAATACTATATTATCAGTGTCGTATAGGGTATGAGGTGGTTTGAAAGAGGAAGTGGTTAACTCAGTAAAGGTTTTGAGAAACAGCCAAGTTTTGTGTTTTTTTTAAATTAAACATTATGTTTTGAGATAATTGTAGATCACATGCAGTTGCAAGAAGTAATACAGAGAGATCTCATATACCCTTTGCATAGTTTCCCCTAATGGTAACATCTTACAAACATATAGTACAATATCACAACCAGAATATTGACATTCATACAGTCAAGATACAGAACATTTCCATCACCACAAGGATCCCTCCTGTTGCCTTTTTTGCACAGTACTCCCCCGAACCCTGTCTACAGCTTCACTTTCTGCATTTTTCACTTATCCACGGTCAACCACAGCCTGAAAATTTTATGCTATTTTGAGAGAAAAAGAGACCACAATCACATAACTTTTATGTTTTTTGTTTTGTTTTTTGAGACAGGGTCTCTGTCACCCAGGCTGGAGTGCAGTGATGTAATCTCTGCTCACTGTAGCCTTGACCTTTTGGGCTCATGCAGCCCTCTCACCTCAGCCTCCCAAGTAGCTAGGACTACAGGTGCGCACCACCACACCAGGCTAATTTTATTTATTTTTTGTAAAAGTGAGGTCTCCAACTCCTGGACTGAAGCAGTCCTCTCACCTTGGCCTCCCAAAATGTTGGGATGATGGCATGAGCCACCGTGTACAGCCTTCCACACAACTTATTACAGTATACTGTGATTGTCCTATTTTATTATTATTGTTGTTAGTCTCTCACTGTCCTTAATTTATAGATTATCATAGCCGTACTATCCATGATTTCAGGCACTAAATGGGGGTTTTGCAATGTATCCCACCACAGATAAGGGGGAAATTAATGTTAGGGTATAAGTCTTTTATTTTGTGTTTTGTGTTGGGAATTTATTTTGTGTTTTGTGTTGGTTTTCCCTAATTTTTGGTGTCTCTCTTTTCCCTTCCTCTCTGTGGCCTACTTGAACATTTTTAAAAATTTTATTTTGATTTTTCTGTAGTGTTTTTAATGTATCTCTGTATAGCTGCTTATATGGTTGCTCCAAGTGTATATGTATGTGTACATATATACACATATATATGTAAAATATTAAAGAGTTGGGTGGCTTCATTTAACAGATTATGTTAAATGAAGCCACCTAATCGCCCTTTACATGCCTTCATCCTCCCCTATTTATCATCTTATTGTTTTAACTATTTTCTCTAAATATATTGAGAACCACATCAGACAGTGTTAAAATTTTTGCTTCAGCCTTCAAACATAATTTAGAAAACGCAAGGAAAATACCTTGCATTTAAGCATATTTTTGTGTACCTTGTCTTTACTTCTGATGTTGCAAGATTACTTCTTGTTTGTTTTCTATTTAAAGAATTTCCTTTGACCATTCTTTTAGGGGAGGCCTGCTGGGTGACAGATTCTGTAAGTTTTCTTCATTGGAGAATGCCTTACCTTCACCTTCATTCCTGAAGGGTGTTTTGGCTGGATGTGAGATTCTACATTAAAGGTCTCTTTTCAGTACTTGAAAAATGTCACTTCCCTCTGTCCTCCCTAGTTTCCAGTGAAAAATCCTGTCATTAAATGGTTTTTCCCTTACAGATAAGGTGTCATTTCTGTCTTACTGTTTTCAAGATTATTTTCTTTGTCTATAGTTCTCAGAAATTTGACTATGATATATGGTATTATATTTTTTAATTTTGGTATCCGTATGTTCATTGCTAGTATATAGAAATACAGTTGATTTTTGTTTGTTTATCTTATGTCCTATGAACCTGTTGAACTCACTTTTGCATTCTGAGAGGTTTTTTTGTAGATTCCTTGGCATTTTCTACATAGATAGTTATGTCATCTACAAAAGGGACAGCTGTATTTCCTTCTCTCCAATCTACATGCCTTTTACTTCCTTTTTTTTTCTTTACCTTATTGCATTGGCTTGAGATTCCAGTACCATATTGAGTAAGAGTGGTGACAGCAGATATCTTTGCCTTGTTCCCAATCTTAGAGGGGAAGCATTCGGTTTTTCACCATTAAGTATAATAAATAAAACGTTTATTAGCTGTAGGTGTTCTGTTGAGGAAGTTCCACTCTATTCCTGTTTTAATTTTTTCAAATGCTTGTTCTGAATCATTTCATATGATCCTGTGATTTTCTTCTAAGCTTACTTAGCCTATTAAGATGTTGAATTAACATTACTGATTTTCAAATATTGAACCAGCCTGAAACTCTGAAATAAAGTTCACTTGGTGTATATTTCTTGTTATATATTGCTGAATTCTGTTTGCTAATATTTTATTAACAGTTTCTGTGTCTGTATGAGGTATGTTTTCTGTATTTTTCTTTTTTAATATACTGTCTTTGGTTTTAGTATCAAAGTAATACTAATTTTATAAAATGAATTATGCAGTTTACCCTCCTCTTCTAAATTGTGGAAGATTTATTCTTTAAAAGTTTTGTAGAATTCTCCAGTGAAATCATCTAGGCCTGGAGATGTATTTGGAGGGAGTTTTAAAATTACAAATTCAATTCCCTTAATAGCTAGAGTACTATTCAAATTATATCATATTGGCCAGGCGTGGTGGCTCACACCTGTAATCCCAGCACTTTGGGAAGCTGATGAGGCGGGTGGATCACCTGAGGTCAGGAGTTTGAGACCCGCCTGGCCAACATGGTGAAACCTCATCTCTACTAAAAATACAAAAATTAACTGGGCATGGTGGTGCATGCCTGTAGTCCCAGCTACTCAACGGGGGTGAGGCACAAGAATCGCTTGAACCTGGGAAGCAGAGGTTGCAGTGAGCTGAGATCACACCACTGCACTCCAGCCTGGGTGACAGAGAGTGACTCCATCTCAAAAAACATTATATAGTCTGTGTTTATTGAGGAATTTTATTCATTTCATTTAAGTTGTCAAATTTGTGTACATAGATTTATCTAAGGTATTTCATTATTATCTTTTTGATATCTTCAGGGTCTTTAGTGATATCCTGTCTTTTGTTCTGAGTATTGGTGATTCGTGTCTTCTCATTTTTTTGTCTTTGTCAGTTGTACTGGATGTTTGCCAATTTTGTTGCTTATTTATTTTATTTCTTTTTCTGTATTTCTCTTTTAACTTTTGTTAATTTCTGTTTATTATTTTCTTCTTGTTTTAGATTTACTTGACTCTTCTAGGTTTTTGAGGTGAGCTTAGTTTATTGATTTAAGGCTTTTTCTCTTTTCTACTGTATGCAATTGTGAGTGCGATACATGTAAAATGCCATGCATTTCCCTGTCAGCACTGCTGTATCCCACAAATTTTGATATGTTGTAATATCATTTTCATTTAGTTCAATTTTTTTTTAAATTTTCCTTCAGACTTTCTCTTTGCTTCGTGAATTATTTAGCAGTATACTGTTTAGTTTACAGGTGTTGAGAAATTTTTCTATCGTCTTTCTGTTACTGATTTCTGTGGCCTATCTTGGTACCTGTATATGTTCTGTGGGCACTTGAAAAGTATTTTCTGCTGTTGTTGGATGGAGTAGTCTATAAACATTGATCAGATCCTGTTGGTTGATGGTGTTGTTGACATCTCTATCCTTGCTTATTTTCTGTTTATTTGTTCTATCAGTTATTGAGGATGAGTATTGAAATCTTCAACTGTAATTGTGGATTTCCTTGTTTAGTCTTTCAGTTCTGTCCGTTTTTGCCTCACATATTTTGTTGCTCTGTAGTTTGTTGTTCACATAATTAGGATTGCTGCTCCTTCTTGGTAGATTGATTCTTTTATCATTATACAGTGTTTGTCTCTGTAGTAATTTTCCTTGCTCTGAAGTTTACTTTATTGGGTAGTAACATAGCCATTGATGCTTTTCTTTGATTAATGTTCGCATAATGTATATACATGTTATTATTTTACTTTCTTTCCTTTTCATTTTTTTTTTTTCCATATGGAGTCTCACTCTGTTGCCCATGCTGGAGTGCAGTGGCGCGAGCTCAGCTCACCGCAACCTCTTCCTCCCAGGTTCAAGCGATTCTCCTGCCTCAGCCTCCCAAGTAGCTGGGACTATAGGCTTGCACCACCATGCCTAGCTAATTTTTATCATTTTAGTAGAGATGGAGTTTTACCATGTTGGCCAGGCTGGTCTTGAACTCCTCACCTCAGGTGATTCTCCTCCCTTGGCCTCCCAAAGTACTGGGATTACAGGCGTGAGCCACCGTGCCCAGCCATTTTACTTTCAACTTATTTTTTGTAGACAGAATATCCTTGGGTCATGGTTTCTAATCCACTCTGCCAATTGCTGTCTTTTAATTGGTATATTTAAACCATTGACATTTGATGTAATTATTAAGTGTTAGGGTATAAGTGTGCCATATTCTTTGGTTTTCTGTTTGTTCTTTTTTTTTTTTATGTTTTTACTTGAATATTTTTTATAGTTCTGTTTTATCTGTATTGTTTTGTCTTTTAAGTGTTAGAGTCTTGCTCTGTAGCCCAGATTGGAGTGCAGTGGCGTGATCATGGCTCACTGCAGCCTTGTATTCCTAGGCTTAAGCAATCCCAAGTAGCTAATACTAAAGATACATGTCACCATGCCTGGTTAAGTTTAAAAAACTTTTTTAGAGACAGAGTCTCACTGTGTTGCCCAGGCTTATCTCGAACTCCTGGCCTCAGGTGATCCCCCTGCCTCAGCCGCTTAAGTTGTTGGGATTACAGGTATGAGCTACTACATTTGGCAGTGTTTTTGAATATCTCTCTCTCTCTCTCTCTCTTTTTTTTTTTTTTTTTTTTGAGACAGAGTCTTGCTTTGTCACCCAGACTGGAGTGC
This sequence comes from Cacajao melanocephalus, assembly GCA_963573385.1. Classification (NCBI taxonomy): domain Eukaryota; kingdom Metazoa; phylum Chordata; class Mammalia; order Primates; family Pitheciidae; genus Cacajao; species Cacajao melanocephalus. Next base: position 6,250 of record CAUYLG010066520.1, read on the forward strand.
AGTGGTATGATCTTGGCTCACTGCAACCTCCACCTCCCAGGTTCAAGCAACTCTTCTGCCTCAACTTCCCAAGTAGCTGGGATTATAGGTACGTGCCACCATGCCCAGCTAATTTTTGTATTTTTAGTAGAGATAGGGTTTCACCATGTTGGCCAGGCTGGTCTCGAACTCCTGACCTCAGGTGATTCTCCTGCCTCGGCCTTTTAAGTGGTTGCCCTGAGTATTATATATACATAACTATTAGTCTTAGTGTCATCTTTTTACCAGTTTGAGTGTCTTGCAGATACCTCATCTCCTTTTACCCTTTCTTTTTTTATTTTATCTTTTCTGAGACAGGGTCTTGCTGTGTCGCCCAGGCTGGAATGCAGTAGCACATCTGGGCTCACTGCATCCTCCACCTCCCAGGCTCAAGCAGTTCTCATGGTTTAGCCTCCTGAGTAGCTAGGACTACAGGTTTGTGCCACCACTCCCCAGCTAATTTTGTATTTTTAGTAGAGATGGGGTTTTGCCATGTTGGCCAAGGTGGTCTGGAACTCCTGTCCTCAGGTGATCTGCCTGCCTCAGCCTCCCAAAGTACTGGGATTATAGGCATGAGCCACTGTACCCTGGGATTACAGGTGTGAGCCACCATGCCTGGCCCTTGACCCTTTCTTATTTATAATACAGTGGTCTTAAGTGTTTCCTCTACATAGCGTAGAACCCTATTAGACAGTGTAATAATTTTTGCTTCAACCCTCAAGCATAATTTAGAATTTAGAACAAAAGCCTATTGTATTATATTTACTCACATTATTGCTTACTATTTTCTTTCTTCCTTCTTGATGTCCTAAGATTCCTTCTTTGATCATTTTCTTTTTGTTTAAAGAATGTTAATGATTATTTTAAGGTAGACCTGCTGAGAAATTCTCTTAGTTTTCCATTACCTTAGAATATCTTGAATTCTCCTTCATTCCTGAAAGATATTTTCATTGGGTATAAGATTCTGGGTTTATAGTTTTTTTGGGGGGTAGAGGCCACTTGATAAATACTGTCTTACTTCATTCTGTTCTTCGAAAGATTTCTGATGAGAAATATGCTGTCATTCAAATTGTTTTTTCTTAATAGGCAAAGTGTTAAGGTAACACTTAAAGTACCTGTTAAGGTAACAGATAAAGTGTAATGGTGTTGTTCATTTGTTTTTCAGCTGCTTTCGTAATTTTTTCTTTGCCTTTACTTGTCAAGAGTTTAATTATAATGCATTTTGACAGGATTTCTTTGGGTTAATTCTTTTTGGGGTTTGGTCAACTTCTTGAATCTGTAGATTATGTCTCATGCTAGATGGGAGTTTTCAGCCATTATTTCTCAAGTGCTTTTTCAAGTCCTCCCTTCCTCTCCTTGGACTCCCATAGCACAAATGTTAGATCAGTTTTTATGGTCTCACAAGTCTCTGTTCTTTTTTTTTCCCCAAGACATAATCTCACTTCATCAGGCTGAAGTGCAGTGGCGCAATCTCGGCTCACTGCAAACTCCACCTGCTGGGTTCAAACAATGCTCATGCCTCAGCCTCCCAAGTAGCTGGAATTACAGGTGTACACTAAGCCTAGGTAATTTTTGTATTTTTAGTAGAGACGGGGTTCACCATGTCAGCGAAGCTGGTCTTGAACTCCTGACCTCAAGTGATCCACCTGCCTCAGCCTCCCAAAGTGCTGGGATTATAGGCATGAGCCATCACACCTGGCCTCTTTTCATTTTTTAAATTCAACCTGTTTTCTTTCTTGTTCAGGTTGGGAAATTTCTATTCTTTCAGTTGCTAGTTCTTTCCTCTGTCCCTTCTGTTCTTCTATTAACAGTGAGCTTTATTTCAGTTATTGTTTTTTTGGCTTCTGATACTTCCATTTGGTTCTTTTTTGTGTTTCCTGTGTTTTTGGTGAGACTCTGTTTCTTTGCTGAGGCATTTTTATCATAGCTGCTTGCTGTACAATCTTTGTTCAGTAATTCCAACATCTCTGTCATCTCAGTTTTGACATCTTTGATTGTCTTTTCATTCAGTTTGAGATATTCCTTGTTCTTTGTATAACTAGTGATTATTTTTATTGAAAACTGGACAGTTTGGGTATTCTGTTATTAGACTGTAGAAACACACACACACACAATCCTACCTCTTAATTATCCTTTGGATCGAGAAAATTTCCTACTTTTGCATGGTATTGCTAGCTGCTGAGAGCTTTGGCAGCCTTAACTTCTGTGGCACAAATAATCATTCATATGGGGATTTTTTTTTGTATTTTGTTCGTTTTTTTGAAATGAGTGGGAATTATCATTTACACAATTTTTTTAATGTGTTTTAAGTTTCATACAGTTAAAACAGTCATGGGAATCATTAGGCATGCAGAAAGCTGCAACTTTTAAGCATCATTGTGACATTCATTGAATTAAAATCAGCTAAAAACAATGTCTTTAAAATATTAGAACATTGTCATTAAAGGTTGTACCTAAAATCCAAGGAAAGTTTAGTAGGGGCTTTTGCTTTATCTGTTTTTAGCTCTCAGGAAATAATCATATAACATATAAGTATGTTGCTTAACTTTTTCACATTCAACTTATTAATAAAAGGCTATGAGATTAGCAGAGGAAGCAAAAGGAGAACTTTATTTCCTATAAAGGATTACAATCCACAGGTCAGGAAACGAAGCCTCCAGCCAAAACCAAATGCATAGGCTTCAGTTTCGAAGGGGAGAGGTTGGGATTTATGCCCAGTGGGGTTAACTACCCATACCTATTTAGCAGGTTATTGGAGAATGTATGAATATTTATGAGGGAAACCAAATGTGTGGCAAGTAAACTTATATGTTACATATATCCCATATTCACTTTGGAGTAGATTTTTTTTATTATATTATTTAATTTTATTTTATTTTATTTTATTTTATTTATTTATTTATTTTTGAGACAAAGTCTCACTCCGTCGCCCAGGCTGGAGTGCAGCGGCACAATCTTGGCTCACTGCAACCTCCACCTCCCAGGTTCAGGCAATTCTCCTGCCTCAGCCTCCTGAGTAGCTGGGATTACAGGCGTGCGCCACCACGCCCAGCTAATTTTAATATTTTTAGTAGAGATGGGATTTCACCATGTTAGTCAGGCTGGTCTCGAACTCCTGAGCTCGTGATCCGCCCACCTCGGCCTCCCAAAGTGCTGGGATTACAGGCATGAGCCAGCGCGCCCGGCCTGGAGTAGATATTTAACATTAAAGTAAAGTGAAATTTGGCTCTTTGTGTCAAAAGGTGAAACACAGCACAGAGGCATCTTGTGCTCAGTCTCTGTGGACCCACCAGAATAAGTCAGTGATCAACAGTCATTTATCAAAAAGGAATGCTTTGTAGGGCTCGTCACCTGTCGGCAAAAGCTCAATAAGGGAGGGGAGTTTGGCCACAATGTCAGGTGGTCTGTTGAGGTTGGGGAAGAAATCTTCCAGACATTGTTTTTAGGGACTGGTTTCTGTTTAATCATAGGAAAGAAAGTTTTGTGACTGTTAATGAGATAAGGGAATATTGAGGTGTGACTGACTTCCTGCCTTGTCAAAGCCATAGAATCTGATTTTAAAGTTTTCTGGGGTCTCTCTTTAACACAAAGAGTCCATTTCATTTTGCCTGGGTGGCTTAGGAGCTTTTTTAAATTCCACAAACTTAATAGCTGTTTTCAGGGATACATTATATGTGTAGGCTGCCCAGAGACTGTGTTGCCTTTCCAAAGCATTTGTTGGAAGGAGAAGCATTGTGCAGAAAATACAAACATGAGTGAAACACAGACCTTGCCGACAATTCAGTTTGGCAAACATTAAGCCCCTACTATGTGCAGTATGGTACGTAGGCCCTAGAAGAATGCTCATGTGAGATCTTTCTGTGAAAGACATTACAATTTAATGGAAAAGACAAATATATATTCAGTTTGCTCTACTGTAAAGTTAAATTCTTTTCAAAATGGTAGAGTACAGTATTATAGAAAAAAATGTGTATGTACAGAATGAAAGACAGTATAAGCACAAACAAAAATGTTTTCTGAAAAGCATGTCTTAGGAAGGAGAGATTAACTTTTTTCTAAACTTTAATGTATTTTGTCCTTTCTTAAATTATGTTATTAAATTTTTTATCTCAAAAATGTTAACTTGAAAAGGGGTTTTTACTATAACTTTCATTGCTTTTCTCAAACTCCTAACTCAGCCTTTTCCTCTTTATTCTTACATGCCACCTTGTTTCCTGAGAAAACTGAGCCTATCAGGAATCATTTTCCTTCAGCTACCTTCTCCCTGCATACTTAATCTAAACCCCTTCTCACTGTATTTTCCCCAGTCTGAAGTAACAAGGTGTGTCCTTCCTCCTGTGTGCTGATGTCATTTCCTCTTGTCCGGATCTAGGTCTGGCAGTCATCCCTTGTTTTTCCCAAATCTTCAAACTCTTTGTCATTACTGGCTCTGTCCTTCTAGCCTGTGTACCTGCTTAAGAGTCCTCACTCTAAAAAGATTTCCCTTACCTCATTAAGCCTTCTGGTCTAGTCTCCTCCTTTTCTCTATCCTACGTCTCAAAACAGTAGTCTATTCTTATTCTTACTGTTTCCATTCCTATAGCCATAATAACTCTACAGTAATTAAAACATATTTAGAAACCTTGAAATGTAAACAAACATAGAATTAGAATTTAAATTGTTTAAGAGATTAAAGAGAAGCTCTAACATTTGAGAGAGTTTGTATCACTTTGAGTCTTTGGTATTAAAAAAACATGGGAAAGAGAAACTCAACCAAGTGTAGTCAAATGCAGTGTGATTTCCTTTATAGGTGGAAGACTTATTTCTCATTGTATCCTGTCCTTTTCATAGAAGGAGCTTCTCATTATTTTGATGGTTCCAACCACTGTCTCTGTGACTCCCTAGCCTGTGTCTGAAGCTTTTTAGTTTTATTTCCAGTTGTTTCCTGGGCATCCTCCACCTTGATATTTCATAGTACCTTCAAGTCAACACGTCAGAAACGAAACTCATTTTTTTCCTAAGCTTGCTTCAAGATCCATGTTCTGTAGCCCAGTTTATGGTGCCATCCCACTCACCCAGGTTAAAGACTAGGAGTCATCCTTGACTGTATCTTTTATCTCACCTTCAAAATTTACCAAATCTTGCCAATTTTAGTTCCTAAATATTTCTTAATTTTTGTCTTACCTCTCTGTCCCTTAAACTTATACTCAATTCTAGCTCTCATTCTATCTCATTGAGCTATTGCCACAGCCTTATTAATACACTACTTTCAGTATTTACACCTCATGACTCATCTCCCCTAAGATACCTAGAACTGCACTGCTGCCTAATATAACTACTAGCTACATCTATCTGTTGAGCATTTGAAATATGCCTAATCTAAATCGAAATGTGCTGTAAGTGTAACATACCAATTGGATCTTGAAGACTTAGTTTGAAAAAAAACTATGAAAGATAATTTTATTTTGACTAGATTAAATATAAAAGTGATAACATTTTAGATACAGATTACATAAAATATATTATTAATTTTACTTGTTTCCATCTTTTTAAATATGGTTACTAGAAATTTTAATATTATATATATATTCTTTCTCCAGCTTTTAGATAGAGTCTCGCACTATTACCCAGTGGCGTGATCTTGGCTCACTGCAATCTTCGCTTCCTGGGTTCAAGTAATTCTCCTGCCTCAGCCTCCAGAGTAGCTGGGACCACAGGTGTGCACCACCATGCCCAGCCAATTTTTTTGTATTTTTAGTAGAGACAGGGTTTCACCATGTTGGCCAGGATGGTCTCGATCTCCTGACCTCGTGATCTGCCCACTTCAGCCTCCGAAAGTGCTGGGATTACAGGCGTGAGCCACTGCTCCCAGCCCTTTCCCCAGCTTTTCATATGGCTGGTTCCTTCTCATTACCCAAGTCCCAACTTAAGAAAGCTCTGCCGAAATGCTGTTTCTGCCTGAATACTGTCTAAAGGAATTTTGTCATATCATCCTGTACTGTTTTCTTCGTGGTATTTTTTACTGTGTGAAATCACCTTGTTTACTTATATATCCGATCATTATCTACTCCCGATGAAATAGGAGGCTTTACTGAGACAGGAAATTTGTCTGACCGTTAGTAAATATGATTCACTGTTGTGTGCTTGGTACCCTAGAATAATATCTGGCATATGCAGGTGCTCTTTTATTGAATGAATGAATGAATGGTTTCTATTCTGCTTGATATGGTTCTCTCTGCCCCATAAACCTGTTTAACTCAAGTCCTTTCAAGATTTAGCTCAAGTAGTACCTCCTCCAGGAAGCCTTTCCTAGCTATTTCCCCTCCTGGCTTATTGATTCGTTTTCTATAAACAGTTCCACAGTTGTACCTACACATTGTGTTTTTGACTTTGTTCTCTCTCCTCTTTTAGACTTCGCCCTTAGTAGTTCTTCAGTACATTTCCATTCCCTAGAATATACCTAGTTAAGTTACCCAATAGACATTCACTATTTGTTTGTTGAATATACAAGTGAGCAGTTTTTTGGGGGTTAGTCTTTAGTATTCTAGTTATACAGTAAATAATGCAGGTTATAGTATATACTCAGTAAACATTTCTTGAATGAGTAAAGAAATTCCTGTGTACTGTTTTTATCATAAAAACAATATAGCAAAATTAAAGTCTTATTTAAATCATTTGTATCACCACCCTAATAACAGTTATTTTCCTCAGCCCACTTTCTTCCTTAATCTTCCTTCCTTCATCTGAGATAACCACTTCTGGTTTTTTCATAAACATAATTTTATATGCAGTATGAAATAAGCAATAATATGTATGATAACTTTTAAATTCTATTTTTCCATACTACGTTAGAAATTTTTTAATGTTATTTCATGGTTTTATGAAACTGCTTTTTTCATTTTAAAGTTGAGATGGACTTAGAGAAGCAATGCTGTCTAGTACAAAATGATTCCTCTTTCTGGGTCCCACATTTAGCCTTAGGTCTTATGAGTTCCTTTTTTGTCTCAATCATATGAAGAGTGTGAATTTTCTGTAACTACAAAGCTTGGGAGAGGTGGTCTAAATTCAAACCGAAATTCTAACTTCAAATCTAGTTATCTTTCTATTTATTAACTATCTCCCTCAACTTCAGTTTCCTTAACTGTGAAATGGGAATAATAATGTCTGTCTTGTCTGCCCTAAGGATAAAGATGGTAATCACCTGAGGGATTAATCTGTGTGAGCTCACATGTAACTAAAACACACTAAAGATCAGGGGAATATCTATATTTGTTCATTTTTGGAGGACAATATTAATCTCACAATTCTAAGGTTTTCTTTTTCTTTTTTTAGGTAATAGGAATAGACCCAGGATTTGCTAGATCCTAAACTCAGTCATAATTCAGTTTACCTTTATAGGTTTGGGCTTTTAAAACTATATCTAGTCTATTTTGTTTTCTTATTTTATTTCAAACTAGTAAATTATTACCAGAATAGAAGTTTTAAGTGAAAAGAAAACCATTGTTTCTCTCTTCACGTGCTGCCACATTTTTTATTTTTAAAATATTCACCCTGAAACATGATTCAAGCTGATTTACATATTTAATTTTTCTAATTTCTCTCTCTAGTACTTTTCATTCTCTCTTTTTAAAAAATAATTCCCACATCGTCTCTTTAGTACTTTCATCCTTTTCCTTTTTTTTTTTTTTTTTAGGCATTCGCACAATGACTATGGGTACAAAACTATAAGAAATTTTTTATTTGTTTTAAATTCAGTGGATACCATCATCATAAATATGTCCAATATGAATTATGCTTCGAATGTGGCAGGTGTATAATAGATGGAAGCTTAGAGTAGAATAGCAATGACTTGATTTTCTGTGATTCTGAACATCACTAAAGTGTGCTACCAGGGTTAGCCAAGAGAGAGTAAGATGTAATTGCTTGCCTAAAGTGATAATATCTTTCCAGGACATCTCCTGAATACCAATGAAGGCAGATGATTTCAGGGAGAGAGGCATTCTTCACTTGAGAGATGGGAAAGATCAAATAATGGTAGTAATTAAAATGAGACTAAAATGTAGCATTTGTGGATTCAAGTGTATGCTGACCATTGTTTGAAGAAGTTCTTCAGATAAAACATTACTTACTCTGAAATATTCTGTAAGAATATTTGTTTATTTAAAACTCCGCAAGTCCTCATGTATGTTTCATAGAAATTGCATAGAAATGATATGGACTTCTTATATAGAAAATCAAAGCATGATTTTAAAAAAGAGATACTTTTAAATGGTTTTTAATCAAAATTGTCTTAATCAAAATTTTAAACCTTTGAATGAACACATTCAAAAATGTTGTTTGGAAAATGAAAAGACAAGCCACACATTAACAGAAAATTTTTGCAGAAAACCCATCAGAAAGAAAACTGGAATACAGAATAAATTTTAAAATTTCAGACAATGCAATAATAGTAAGACAAGAAATTCCCCCTCAAAATTTTTGGCCAAATATTTGACCAAATCCGTCACCAAAAATGATACACAGATGACAGTTAAACACATAAAGAGATTCCTGACATCACTAGTCATCAGAGGAGTAAAGATTAATGTCACGACTAGATACTACAACATGCCTATTAGAACGGCTAAATTTTGGCTGTGCTCCGTGGCTCACGCTTGTAATCCCAGCACTTTGGGAGGCCGAGGTGGGTGGATCACCTGAGGTCGGGAGTTCGAGACCAGCCTGACCAACCTGGAGAAACCCCATCTCTACTAAAAATACAAAATTAGCCAGGCATGGTGGCGCATGCCTGTAATCCCAGCTACTCAGGAGGCTGAGGTAGGAAAATCACTTCAAACTGGGAGGTGGAGGTTGCGGTGAGCCGAGATCACGCCATTGCACTCCAGCCTGGGCAACAAGAGCAGAACTCCATCTCAAAAAAAAAAAAAAAAAAAAAGAATGGCTAAGTTTTTTAAATGACAATATCAAATACTGTTGAAGGAGAACTAAATTTCTCTTACATTGCTAGTGAAAATGCAAAATGGTACAATGACTCTTTAAAACAGTTTGAAAGATTTTTATAAACATCCACTTACCATACAACCCAGCAATCTCACTCTACCCAAGAGAAATGAAAACACATCACATAAAATCTTGCGTATGAATATTTATAAAATGATTTTTTTGGAATTGTCAAAAACTGAAAACAGTCTGTATGTTCATCAACAAGTAAGTGAATAAACAATTTGTGTACATCCTTACAAAGTAATACTGGTTAGCAAAAAAAAAGAAGTAAGTCACTGATACATGCAACAACATGGATGAATCTTTAATATATTGTTCTAAGTGAAAACAACCAGACTCAAAGTGCTGTTTACTAAATGGTTCCATTTTATGTGACCGTCTCAAAAAGGCAAAACTACCAGAAGAGAACACAGACTGGTAGTTGTCAGTGGGGCTATGATGAGGTGTGCAGGAATTCTTTGGAGTTATGGAGATGGTTTATATCTTGATTGCGGTGATGGGTACATGACTCTGCATTTGTCGTAATGAACAGGATGTGACTAAAACAAGAAAAGAAATAATATGGGCTTACAAAAGAGAAACACCAGATCCATTGTACCATTGTAATAATTACACTCTAAGGATAAGACTTAGACTTAAAATGTAGGAGAAATACCAGAAAATTAGCACCTTGTTTTTAGTTTCATTATTAATTCCTTTTTCATGTAACATTTTCACTCCTCTCCACAATCTCCTTTTATGTAATAATTTACACTTGATTATTTCTTCAGTAATTAGTAAAGAAGAAAAGAAAATCAGCTTTCTGTAGTAAGACTTAGAATTACCTATAATCACTTGAGAAGTACTCATTTTGTTATCTTCTACTGAATGTATCCATTACTCTATTCTCATGTCCTTTTACTAGCAGACAAAATGATAATTTGTTATTGGGAAAATTAAATGAGACAATGTTTGTAAAATACCTGGCACATACCTCATATTCGTTTTTTTTTAAGTGTTGTAAATGTAAATAACAGTTAAGTTGCTCGTCTTTATCTCTCAGTGTTGATCTTGTTTTGAAAATAGAAGAGTGAATTTTACTAAGTTGCCAAATTTGCTTTATTCTTTGTGAATCTTAATAGATGACTTTTAGTTATCTTTTTTAATGCACCCATGATGTGAATTATTGAATGATACTTCTCAGCTAGTCCCTGTACCTGCACATAGAATAAAATAAATGCATGTCAGAACACATGAACTATACCTAGATGATAGGTTAATAATTTTTTAGGCATTTTAGGTTGATAATTTTTATGACATAGTGTTATAGGATAAATATTCAGCTCAAGTTGCTTTTGATGAAGAAAAATTTTTGTGGAAATGGATTAAATGTGAAAATGTGATTATATCAAAGCCTGGCTATTCAGCAGAATCACATGTGGAACATTTTTAAAAATACCAATTTTGGCTGGGTGTGGTGGCTCACAACTGTAATTCCAGCATTTTGGGAAGCCAAGGTGGGTGGATCACCTGAGGTAAGGAGTATGAGACCAGTCTGGCCAAAGTGGCAAAACCCCTGTCTCTACTAAAAATACAAAAGTCAGCTGGGCATAGTGGCAGGCACCTGTAATCCCAGCTACTCAGGAGGCTGAGGCAGGAGAATTGCTTAAACCTGAGAGGCAGAGGTTGCAGTGAGCCAAGATTGCACCACTGCACTACAGCCTGGGCAACAGAGCGAGACTCCATCTCAAAAAAATAAATAAATAAAATTTTAAAAAATAATAAAAAATACCAATTTCTTTTCCTACCACTACCTTTCTAAGAGAAGCAGCTAAACAGTGATGTCCTGGTATATGTTGAGCAAACTAGCTCTTGGGTGGGAGTGGGGATGGGGCATGGATTCATAGTGTTTGCTGATTTCCATGGTGTAAATATTTCCACCATAGCCAATTTCAAACTAATAAGATGATAACACTAAATGTGGAGTTAGGAAAAGATGTACAGTAGCACAGCATTATACAGTATTTCCATCATACAGGTGCAGTAAATGTATATAACCTTTAGAGAGTAAATAATAGCAAAAATTAATAAAATAATTAAAAAGTAATGATTTTTTAGTATGTGTTACCTTTATTTTAATGTAGCTATTTATAAAGTTATGTAAGTTAATTTTTAATAAAGACTACATTTGATAACCAGCTTCCAGAGTTTCTGAAAATTTAGCAGTTGGCTCTCATGAGCTGATGAGAACTGATGTTCACACAACCCTGAAGCTCCAAGGTATCTATTTCTTTTAACCGATTAGTTGCAAGTAATTTGCCAACAAGTTGTTTTTCTAAAATATAGATATCCTAAAGCCCATGGAGGCATTCCACAGTCAGACCCAGATGAGTCTTTTTCACCCTTGTTTTAAATCATACCTTTCTCTTACATCCTCTGTATGTCATCTACACTCAGCATAGATTACTTGTAACTTCTCAAACACACCTTGTACTTTCCCCTGCCTTTTCCTTATCTGCCTTCTCAATATCTTCCTTCAACCTTGAATGGCCTTACCTCATTTGCCTGACTTTTGCAGTATTATTTATTTATCCTTCTAGAAATAACTCAAATGCTGCTTCCTTTTACTTCCTACTGTTGGAAACATTCCCATTTGCCCTGGTGCTCTCATAGCCCGTTGTTTATACTTCATTTTGAGTTCGAATTTATCAATAACGAATGTCTGTTTCACGCTCTAGATTATAAATTTATAAGGGGTGCCTTTGAATCATACTGTACTTAACATATTAATATAATCTAAAAGTGGTTAATAAACACTTGCTTATTTTAACAGAAAAAAAGATATGAACAATGCATGATATATCCTTTGCTTTCTATTCCTTTAAGAAACTTACCAAAATTTAAACTTTTTTGAATTAGATGTTGTACGCCTTTTTTCCTGGTGATGCAGAACCATATTAGTAGTTACATACCTATATCACACGTAGAGATGTTCCACGGTGACTCTGGAGCTTATGAAAGAAGAATTTCATTAGATAGATAGTTTATGAAGCAAAAATCAAATTGTATAACTATATTTGCAAATCATTATTCTCTTTTAGTGTGTCTTATAGTATTTTCAGCATAAAGCCAAAAGTTATGGTATTTCCCGCAAATTAGGCCTTTGTATCAATAAATACCCTCAGAAAAGCTAAAATGTCTTACTTTGCTTTGTGACTTGAGAGAAATTTGCTTTCATACATATCCTTAAGGGTAAAATCCTTATCTGTTGTTTTAGGGCATTTTATCTAGACTTAGAATTACCTGGTTGCCATCACAGTAAGTATTGACAGGATCTAAGTGTATAAAGGAAATGTTCTAAAGTAAAAAACAATCCAAGAATTTCTTGAAGCAAATGCAACACATTCCTTGTTAGTGGTGTTTCAGGAATTTTTTTCATATTTGACCCTAGGCTGCCACCTGATGGCAAAAGCTAAAATTACATATTTTGTAACATTCAACGCCTTCATTGCAATTATATGGATTTTTAAAAAATGTATTCAGCATAGAGCCTCCAAAACTTCTACACATTTGTTCAAGTGTTATGTATTCAATAAATGTTTGATGATTGCTTTGGAACTCAGGGAAATCGTATTTATTATTTAACCTTTGTTAGACAGTGATCTTCCTACGATTTGTTTGAAGCTTTGCTTTGTTATGGAGCTATTTTAAGAATCTGTGTTTTAACTAGTGTTATATAATGAAGAATTTTACTTAAATGTTATTTTTTCTTTTCCCTTTCCCTTTCTTTCTTCAGAACGAGGTCACTCGGACACCATGGTGTTCTTTTACCTGTGGATTATCTTTTATATCATTAGTTCCTGCTATACTCTCATCTGGGATCTCAAGATGGACTGGGGTCTCTTTGATAAGAATGCTGGAGAAAACACTTTCCTTCGGGAAGAGATTGTATACCCCCAAAAAGTATGTATAAAGAGTGTCTATGTTTGAGAGCCAGGCGCAGTGGCTCACACCTGTAATCCCAGCACTTTGGGAGGCTGAGATGGGCAGATCACCTGAGGTCAGGAGTTCAAGACCAGCCTGACCAACATGGAGAAACCCCATCGCTACTACAAATACAAAATTAGCCAGACGTGGTGGCGTGTGCCTGTAATCCCAGCTGCTCAGGAGGCTGAGGCAGGACAATCGCTTGAACCCAGAAGGTGGGGGTTGCGATGAGCCGAGATCATGCCATTGCACTCCAGCCTGAGCAACAAGAGCAAAACTCCATCTCAAAAAACAAGCAAACAAACTTAGGTATACCTCTAGCTAACCCTGTTGCAGTACAGACCCAAGCTGTTTACTACTTGCTAGGTACTATAGGAAATAAAAACAAAATAAAATTCTCATTCTCAAGGAAAGCCATAAACTATGTTCAGATAAGTAAACAAATTGCAATACCATGTGATAAAGACTAGAATAGAAGAATAAATAACTTACTATAGTTTATGATGTTTTTGAACGTGGAATGCCCTCAGTCTGAAACACTCTCTCCCATTTGTCTGCTTTGTAAACACCTGTTCTTCCTTCTTAAAAGTCGGTTTGAGTGTTACTTTCCTCCAAGAAGCCTTCCTTTATTTTTCCTAGCATAGTCAGCTATTCATCTGTATCTTTTTTTACCCTATATAAACTACCCTTATGCCAGTTATCACATTGTGTTATAATAATGTGTTTAGGTGTCTGCATTCTTCACTGCCCAGCATAGTTCCTGATATATAGTAGACTTAAATGTTTCTGAAATGAATGAATAAATACTTGACTACATGAAAAGTGTTATGAAAACACAAAGGAGAAGGAGTGCCTGACTCTGCTTGATTGCATCAAGAAGACGTCTCCTTTCATTTATTTCATCTAATGTTTGTTAAAATCAAGTGCCATTTCAATCAGAAAATATAGACTATTTTTTGGGAATAATTCTTTAGAAATTATCTTAGAATTTTATCTGTGTATCAGTAAAAAGACGAGGGGCTGAATTAAAAAGTCAAAAAATATATTTACTCAGATATTTTAGTAAAGGATAAATACCATGATTAGACCTTGAAAGGAATTAAACAATGAACTGGTAATCCTGAATGTGAATTATAACCCCAGCTCTTTCACGCACTAGCTATATAATTTTCTGCCACCAGGTGTGGTGGCTTACACCTGTAGTCCCAGCACTTTGGGAAGCCAGGACGGGAGAACTGCCTGAGTTCCAGACCAGTCTAGACATCATAGTATGAGATCCTATCTCTACTAAAAATACAAAAAAAAAAAAAGAAAAGAAAAAGTTAGCTGGGTTTGGTGGCACATACCTGTAGCCCCAGCTACTTAGGATGCTGAGGCAGGAGGATCTCTTGAGCCCAGAAGTTCAAGGCTGCAGTGAGCTATGTTCATGCCACTGTACTCCAGCCTGGGCGATGGAGCAAGACCCTGTCTTTAAAAAAATAAAAAAATAAAAATAAAAAAGTCAAATATTTGGAATAAAGTTCATCCAGCTTTAAAATTGTGGAATCCAGTGGAGCTTCATTAAAAATTCAGAATGCAGGTGTATGAACTGTCAAATCAGTTCTTAGGGATTAAAAGTTCCTAAAATCGGTTCTTAGGAATGCGTAGCATTAAGCACCACATCCCAGGTCCAGGAACAATTTTTGTTATCTTTATATTCAAACTTTTCTGTGTATCTTGATCTCAACATAAGTGTATTCCTCTGAAAAGACTTCCACATTTTTGGTGACATCAGCTCCCACTTTGGTCGATGGCGAATAGCTTAAGACTGACTCTGAAAGGCGCATGAAATTGCAGTTCTTCAGTTAAACCTAATAATAAATAAACTGAATGTGGATTCACCCAAAAATTGTATTATCACTATATTAGGAGGATGGGAGAGGTAACAGTGAGCCATGTGAATGTGTTAAAATCCTCATAATAATCTTATTAAATTTATCATAATCAGCAGTGAATAATGTCTAAATTTGAGTAATCAAGATATAACACTATACACATATTATTTTAATATATGGAGGATAAGTAGAAATAGCTACAAATTTTGAAAATGTTTGGTCTCTAGGGATAGAAAGAGAAGGTGGCCAGGGGACTCTTTTTTTTTTTTTTTTTTTTTTTTTAAAATAATAGCCTTTCACAATGACTGGTATTACTTTGTTTAAAAAAAAATTTAAGTAAAATAAGTATTATGGCTTAATACATAGTAGTTCTCCTTCCCAAAAGATTTCACATTCTTTAAATACATATATTTAAAGAGCTAATTTCTTTGAGATTAATAATGAGCAAATCTGTGAATTACATAGTTCTGGTCTATTGGCAGTTTGTGTACTTAAGACTTTTGTGTAGCAAAAACTGGACTGGCTTCCTAAATCCTGGGTGCTGGTGCCTGCAAGTATAACCTGAGCCCCACCTTTCCCATGTAAGAATAGAACATTTCTTAAATTCAACCATGGTTGTAAAACCCAAGTTTAATTTCATTTACATTAAAAAGCAAGGCAAAACTTTCTTCAAATACAGGGTAAGGCAACTGGAAAATAAAATACAAATAACACAGTAAGTAAATCTGCTAATCTTTTCTGATATCAGCTATTAAGTCTGCTGTACCTGTTAGAATGTAATCTCAATTGATCAAGAATCTTACCCAGCTTATATTTCTGGACCCTAGAAGGAAACCTAGTATACAGTATGGCAGTGGAATATATTTGTTAATGATTACTGAAATTCAGTAATACTTCATTTTGGATACTATACTATTTAAGGAAAAACTAAATTGGTAGAAATAGTTCTAAAATATAATGTGTACCTCCCTGCAAAATAAAATATAACTTTCCTCTTGAACTTGTGCTTATTGGTAGGACATATGTGAGTCTTATTGCTCATTGGTATGCCTATTTATGAGAAATGTGATGGGAAACATACTCAATTTTTTCATTATTTCTCAGGCCTACTACTACTGTGCCATAATAGAGGATGTGATTCTGCGCTTTGCTTGGACTATCCAAATCTCGATTACCTCTACAACTTTGTTGCCTCATTCTGGGGACATCATTGCTACTGTCTTTGCCCCTCTTGAGGTTTTCCGGTAAGCAAAATACTGAAAAGTTTATTAAGGATTCTTTTTCACCTAAAAGACACCCAGTACTTACAAATTAGAAGTTATTATACTTGAAAACCTTAAATTTTCCAACTGTTCTCAAGTTTCTCGTGAGCTTTAGAATTGGAAAATCCCACTTGAAGGACTTAGAGGTTAATTCTCCCAGAGTTAAAATAACCATTGATGATGACTTAAAAGCTTTTTTAGAACTGGTTCCATTGAAAGGATAAGTGGAAATTGGGAGGTAGATGGCTTCGAACAGAAATTGAAATCTTTGGAGAATCATTTTTTGCAATTTGGCAGTCTGAGTTATTCAGCCCAACGTTTTCACTGAAAACAATAAAAATGCTAGATAAAATGTGTTTAAATCTGGCCAGGCGAGGTGGCGCACGCCTGAAATCCCAGCACTTTGGGAGGCTGAGGTGGGCGGATCACTTGAAGTCAGGAGTTCAAGACCAGCCTGGCCAACATAGTGAAACACTGTCTCTACTAAAAATACAAAATTATCTCAGTGTGGTAGTGCATGCCAATAATCCCAGCTACTTGGGAGGCTGAGGTAGGAGAATTGCTTGAACTCAGGCAGTGGAGGTTGCAGTGAACCGAGATCACACCATTGCACTCCAGCCTGGGCAACAAGAGCAAAACTCCATCTCAAAAAAAAAAAAAAAATTAGCCAAGCGTGGTGGCATATGCCTGTAGTCCCAGCTACTGAGGAGGCTGAGGTGGGAGAATCGCTTGAACCCGGGAGGAAGAGGTTGCAGTGAGCCAGATTGAGACACTGCACTCCAGCCTAAGCAACATGTCTCAAAAACAAAAGCAAAAACAAAAACCTGTGTCACTTATATTAACAGAATAAAGGGGAGAAAAAACAATATATGTAGAAAAGGTCATTGGCAAAAGTCAATCCTGTTCATGAAAAAAAGTTTTCTACAAAAACACAATCAAGATTATATTTAACAGTAAAACACTATAAACTTTCCCTTGAGTTCAGGAATGAGAGAAGTGTGTGTGATGTTCCCACTTTTATTTAATATCATCAAAGTATAGCTAGTGCAATGAGGAAAAAAATATCAGAATTGAAAAGGAAAAAATAAAACTATAATTATTCACTGATGACAATTACATAAACAGAAAATTGTTAAGAATTTACAAATAAATTATTAGATCAAGTGTCACAGTGTGACTATAAGGTCAATGTAATATATATCAATCATTTTAAAAAACAGTCATGGCTGGGCACAGTGGCTCTCGCCTGTAATCCCAATACTTTGGGAGGCCAAGGCAGTGGATCACCTGAGGTTGGGAGTTTGAGACCAGCCTGACCAACATGGAGAAACCCTGTCTCTATTAAAAATGCAAAAATTAGCCAGGTGTGGTGGCACATGCCTGCTGTAATCCCTCTACTCGGAGGCTGAGGCAGGAGAACTGCTTGAACCCAGGAGGCGGAGGTTGCAGTGAGCCAAAATTGCACCATTGCACTCCAGCCTGGGCAACAAGAGTGAAACTCCATCTCAAAAAAAAAACAAAAACAAAACAAAGCAAACAAAAAACAGTCACAACAACTAGAAAAAGAACATTTTAAAAACCATATCATTTTGAATAGCATCAGAATATATCAGATACAAACCTAGGAATAAGTCTAATTAAATTAAAGCTGTGTAGGTGTGGGAAAATCAACAAGCCAGTTCTGTAATTTATATGGAAATACAAAAGGTCA
The DNA here is from genome assembly GCA_963573385.1 of Cacajao melanocephalus. Classification (NCBI taxonomy): domain Eukaryota; kingdom Metazoa; phylum Chordata; class Mammalia; order Primates; family Pitheciidae; genus Cacajao; species Cacajao melanocephalus. The sequence goes on from CAUYLG010066520.1 coordinate 24,063, forward strand.
AGAATGGCCAAGACTATCCTGAAAAGAACAGTTAAAAGTCTTAACACTCTCAGATATCAAGACTGATGATATAGTTACAGTGAGTAAGACAGTTATGGTATTAGTGAAGGGACAGACAAATAGTTCACTGGAATAGAATAGGGAGTACAGAAACAAATAGGTGCATACCTTGATACTTCCTGATTTATGACAAAGGTGGCTACATAACAGTGGAAAAAGGGCCTTTAATAAATGATATTGAGTCAACTGGATATCCATATGGAAAAAAATAGTTCCCAGCTCCTACTATATATTGTGTGCAAAATCAATTCCAGGTGGATTGTAGAACTAAGTATGAAAAGTAAATCAATGACCTCTCTGGAAGTTAACATAGGAAAGAACCCTAAAGGTGGTTTTTGTGTGTGGTAATGTATTTCATATTTCTTGGTGGTAATTACACAGTGGGTTCCTTTATGATAATTAAGCCATACACTTATGATTTGCATACTGTATATATGTGTGTTATACTTCTATTGAAATGCTTATCTTTAAAAAAAAAAAAAAAAAAAAAAAAAAAAAGCAAATTAGCCAAAGAGAAAGAAGGACTAACTTCAGAAAAGTGGCAGACTGACAGCTGACTTCTCAGCAACAGTGAAAGAATCATTAAAATGAAATCTTCAGTGTGCTGAAAGAAAATAACTGCTTACCTAGACTCTGCCTAGTGAAGATCTCTTTCACAAATAAGATGATATAAAGATATTTTCAGATAGATGTATAACATTCCTCTGAGTCAGGATGGGCAAACACTGCCTGGTAAAATAAGATAGAAGCTGGAAAAGGAAAGACAAACGTGAGAGAGAAAGAATGACTCTGGAATCCATCTGCTTTCAGAGCTCTCTCCAGACCAGTGTTCCTTCCTTTCTTCACCTTCCTGAATGCCTAGGCCTGGCACCTGAACTCTCCAACGCTGCCACTCTCTTCCCCCACCCACTTCTTTCTCTTTCATGTGTGCTGCTTCATCAAATTTTTAAAAGAAATTCTAGGCCAGGTGCAGTGGCTCACACTTGTAATCCCAGCACCCTGGGAGGCCAAGGTAGGTGGATCACCTGAGGTTAGGAGTTCAAGACCAGCCTGGCCAACATGGCAAAACCCCATCTCTCTTAAAAATACAAAAATTAGCCGGGCGTGGTGGCACACATCTGTAATCCCAGCTATTCGGGAGGCTTGAGGCAGGAGAATTGCTCCAACCCAGGAGGCAGAGGTTGCAGTGAGCCAAGATTGCATCACGTCACTCCAGCCTGGGTGACAGAGTGAGACTCCATCTCAAAAAAAGAAAAAGAAATTCTAGTTTAAAAAAGAATACCTTGTGACTATTTTATGTCTTTTAAAAAAATCATTTGCTTACTAATTAAATCAAATGTTCTATCCCCATTTAAAAAATAATCGTCTTTAGATCTGCTTTCTCCCTCCAACTATTGCCCATCTTTCTGCTGTCCTCTGTAGCTAAACTCTGCAAGAGACGTCTGCACTTGCTGTCTCTGCTCTCACTTCTCTACCATTCTCTTTTTCATTCAACTCAAGGATGTATTCCCAATACTCAAACTAAACCACTTTTGTTAATAATCTATAATAATAATAATATTGTAGTGCCTACTCTGTAGCTGACAGCATTAAGCCTTTTACCTTTATTAAATCCTCACAACGGTCTTACGAGGTAGGTACTGTTGTCATGCCTTTTGCTGATGACCCTGAAACATAGGTTAAGTAACTCATCCAAAGTCATTACAAGCAAGTGGTACAGCCATGATTTGAATCTAGACAGTCTCCCAGCATCTGTGCTTTTAGATCATACTGCCTATTTTGCTAAATCCCCTGGTCAGTTTTCTGTGCTTATCTTACTTTACTTCCCAGCAAAGCACTTTCTTCACTTGACTTCTCAGAAACTACATTCTCCTGTCTCACTGCTATTCCTTATCCACTCCTTTACTGGTTCTTCCTCCTCCTCCCAAACTTTTAAGTATTAGTGTTCCAGGATTTAATCTTCTGCCCTCTTCTCTCCTCTAGTTGTATTATTCCTAAACCTGTTATTTGAAATGCTGTCTTTATGCTATCTCCAGCCATAACTTTCCCTCAAACTGCAGACTCTCATCCATTTCTCTACTGAATTCTCACATATCTAATGTGTAGCTCAAACCTAACAGGAACAGCCCTGCATCTCTGATCTTAGTAAATGCTGTCACCTTTCACTTAAACAGAATACCCTAAGACCACTCACATCCCATGTCAATAAGTCCTGTCAGCTCCATCTTTATGAATAAATCGTTTGTCTGTCTGCTTCTTATCACTTCTGTTACTACCACCTTTAAGTCACCATCATCTCTTTTCTGAACTGCTACAGCAGCCCTTCTAATTGGTCTTTCTTTAGCTGTTCTTATCTCCCTTTGATCTCTTCACCATTCGGCAGATAGAATGACCTTTTTCAAAGAAATCACTTTATTTTCCTGCTCAGAACTCTCACTGTTCTCCATTAGACTTAAAATTTAAACTGGTTTATAAGGCCCTTTGTGGATGGGCTCTCTTCCACCCCTCTATCATTATCTCCTGCCATTTTCACCTCACTTATTCTGCGCTAGCCCCACTGACCTTGCTGTTGTTCCAACTTGCCTTTTCATACTTGCCATTTGCCTCTGCCTGGGATACTTTCCTCCAGGATTTTTACATGACTTACTTCCTTCCATTATTCAGGTTTTCCATAGCTGCCATGTCTTCAGAGAAGCTTTCCCTAACCAGTCTTAATGATGGCATACTCTATTCTCTTGTCCTGCTTTATGTTCTTCACAGTACTTATCATTAGCTGATTGATTGTTTACTTGCTCATTTTCTGTCTCTACCACTAGAAATTATACCCCGTAAGGGCAAAAAGGCTTTGTGTTATTCTGTGCCTTTACTGCCTTATGGTAGGCATTCAGTAAATACGTGTCAAATAAGTTGAAAGAATGAGCACTCTAAAACTGCATTCCATGAGCCCCTTCCTTGTTCGTAGTCCAGTCTTGTTTCCGTTACCCCCCCCCCCACCTCCCCACAACACCATCTTGAATATTAATATTCAGGCCCTTAATTCTTTGTTTTCATTTCCATGAGTGGAAAGTTGATACTCTGGGAGGTTTGCAGGTAGCAGAAGTATGTTACAATTTCATAAGTAATTTGTTTGATCTACCCCATTTTGCTAAGGCGATTTGTGTGGAACTTCTTCCGCCTGGAGAATGAACATCTGAATAACTGTGGTGAATTCCGTGCTGTGCGGGACATCTCTGTGGCCCCCCTGAACGCAGATGATCAGACTCTCCTAGAACAGATGATGGACCAGGATGATGGGGTACGAAATCGCCAGAAGAACCGGTCATGGAAGTACAACCAGAGCATATCCCTGCGCCGGCCTCGCCTCGCTTCTCAGTATGTATGGCTTCTGCCTCTGTGAGGCATATTTCCCTTGAGTTTTAGCATTGGGTAACTTGTAAGCTAAGAAGCTGTCAGGTTGAACTAAATGAAATTGCTGATACTCAACCATTTTTCATCTACAAAAAACAGTAATAAGCAGCAATTCCATATGATACAACCTATAGACTGTAGACTGTCTAAATGAGCACATAGAGTAAATGTCATCAATGCATAACCTACTAATTTGGCATTAAAGATACACTGTCTAGAGGAAAAGATTGTGGAGAGTGATTTGTTAATATTTGACTCTTCTGTATGTTTTGCATACAAATAATTTTTATATTATAAATTTTAGGAATCCTGCCATCTATGCCTTGACCAAATTACTTAATTTCTGTATTCTGCCCCTCAACTGTAAATTGGGCTTAACATGGTTCTTGCTTGTAGGGTAGTTAAGTGGATTATTTTTGTTATTACATAGAACTTGGAACAGTTCCCTCAAAAAGAGCTTACTAAGTATAACCTATTATTTTTATATTGTTATTAAATACCTACAGTGATGTTTTTTATCAGTCATTGACTACTCATGTTGCTAAAAGTTACAGTAAATGTACAGTATATGGTGACTGCATTTGAAATTTAGAGAAAATAGCACAGTACATTGGAATGAAGGAGACTTATGTTGAGGATAGCAGTTTATCTAAAGGCTAAGGGAATGAATAGACTAGAGACAGTAGACATGAAGATGGAAATGAAGCGCAGAAAGAAAACCATGTGACTAGAATTATAGTAAGAATCATTTTTCTGAGTAGACAAAGGATGATTGTAAAAGGCTGAAAAATGCAAGCTTGATCTTGTAGGCAGGAAAGAGTCACAGAGAATTTTTTTGTAGACGAATGACATTGTGAAAGTAGTATCCTAGGAAGTTTTTATGGCACTGTGTAAGATATATTAGGCAAGGGAAAACTGAAGGCCAGAAAGCCGGATGAAAAACTATGCAGTACTTTATGGGACAGTGAATATTCAGATGAGGATGCTTACAGCTGGACCTAAAGGAATGTAAGATGTTTTGAAGGAAGGAAGAAACGGAAGATGGTATCGGTAACTCATTGGATATAGGGGAGTAGAGTAGAACTTGCTGAGCTTTAGATAGAGATTTGGAAGTTCTCTGAAGAAGGTAGAGAAAAGCAGAGAGCATGGAACTGAATCTTATTCCCTGGCTCAACCACATTAGCCAGGGAACAAACACAGACCTGGAGAAAAAAGAATAAAAGAGGCAGGAATGGTCAGGGAAGTCAGTAAGAGGAGCATCAAAACAAAAGCATGGTTGGCTCATTGATCCCAAGAAAGCAGTGTTTGAAGGAGCCAGGGCAGGGGAGCACTGAGTGGATCAGTGGGATAAGCGCCACAAAAGGCTGGAAGAAAATGCCGAATGCGGTTGGTGACCTCACTGAGCTCATGATTTTGAAATCTAATTATCCTTGTTAGTTACGAGCAAAGGGCAATCTAAACATACGCTATTTCTGCTTCAGAAACAAGGGGCTCTTTGGCAATAGATTATCATGCTCTTTCAGGTGTTTAGTGGAAGAACACTGGGCAACCAACCAGATTGCAGTGAGGGGAAGACGTTAGGAATGGAGCCGTTGATAAGCAGCAGAGAGAGCAGGAATCTAAAATCCGATCTGAATTTGAGTACTGACTTTATAACTCCTGTAACCTTTAGCATATCCTTAATGTGTGTTTTTATGGTTTTGGTTTTTTTTTGAAACAATATCTCACTCTGTTGCCCAGGCTGGATCAGTGCAGCAGCATAATCATGACTCACTGCAGCCTCGACCTCCTGGGTTCAAGCACTCCCCCGACCTCAGCCTCCCAAGTAGCTGGGACTATAGGCCTGCACCACTATCCCCAGCTAATTTTTTTATTTTTTGTAGAGACAGGATCTTACTATGTTGCCCAGGCTGGTCTCAAACTCCTAGCCTCAAGAAATCTTCCCTCCTTGGCCTTCCAAAGTGCTGGGATTATAGGCATGAGCCACCACACCCAGTGACCTGATTTTATTGTTGGTATTTATAGTGATAGTTAGTTTATGTTGGGCTAAAATATGCTTCACTGTAATTTCACTATAACAACCATTTGAATCCTAGCTGGGCTCTCTCACATAACTTATAATGAGTTTCCTTTCTCTTCTGAGTTATATGTTGTCAACTATTTGAAGAGAAACAACTGTTACGCCTCTCCTTACGTTTTCTCTTCTGCTGGCTAACTCTTTTAGTTTCTTATATATGCCTCAAATGGTGTTATATTTGTCATCTTCGTCATCCTTATCACTATTCCTTATATTTGTTTTGTAGTGTTTTTTTAATTTTTTTTTTTTTTTTTTTTTTTGGAGACATGGTCTCAGTCTGTCACCTAGGCTGGAGTGCAGTGTTGTGATCATAGCTTACTACAGCCTTGAACTCCTGGACTAAAGCGATTCTCCTGCCTCAGCTTCCTGAGTAGCTGGGGCTACAGATGTGCACTACCATACCTGGCTTTTTTTTTTTTTTTTTTTTTTTAATAGACAGGGTCTTGCTATGATGCCCAGATTGGTCTCAAACTCCTGGGACAAGGCGATCCTCTTATGTCAGCCTCCCAAGGAGCTGGGATTACAGAAACCAGCCAGTTTCTTATATTTGTTCAATGCTATTTTTATCCACCTTCTCACTTGATGTGCACATTATCTCCATGAGGTGAAAGTGGCATTAAGTGAAATTGGTATTATCATTTCTGCCTTACAGAGATGGAAATGGGCACTCAGAGGGTTAAACAGATGCCTCATAAAATCAGAGTCACTACTCAAACTCAGATCTTCTTATTCCAGATCGACACCTTCTGAGTTACGCATATTCTGCCATTGTTCTTGTACCTTCCTCTGGTTGCCATTTAGTTTCTTAGAAAACACTAAGAAACTAGATGATTGGAAAAACATCCAATAATATCTGAAATTGAATAGGAAACTCTAGAATAATCTGTTTGGTACAGGAGCTAGTCCCTGTTTAGGATGTATGTTTAATGGTGGTAAGATTGGAAATGTGTCTAATACTGTGTAAGTGTTTGTATTTAAGTAATGGACTAAGTGCTTTTTGTCCCCCTTGTTACCACTAGATCCAAGGCTCGTGACACTAAGGTATTGATAGAAGACACAGATGATGAAGCTAACACTTGAATTTTCTGAAGTCTAGATTAATGTTTGGTTTTCCTACTCTACAATCCTTTCCTCGACCAACGCAACCTCTAGTACCTTTCCAGCCGAAAACAGGAGAAAACACATAACACATTTTCCGAGCTCTTCCGGATCGGATCCTATGGACTCCAAACAAGCTCACTGTGTTTCTTTTCTTTTCTTCTGGTTTAATTTTAATTTTGTATTTTTAAAACAAATATTTACTTCATTTGCCAATCAGAGGATGTTTTAAGGAACAAAACATAGTATCTTATGGATTGTTTACAATCACAAGGACATAGATACCTATCAGGATGAAGAACAGGCATTGCAAGGACCCTCTGATGGGATGGTACTGAGATATCTCGGCTTCCGCTAGGCCCGGTTTTGACTGGTTGAAACCGGACATTGGTTTTTAAATTTTTTGTCAGTTTATGTGGAGAATTTTTTTCTTTCCTTCATACCCAGCGCAAAGGCACTGGCTGCACTTGCAGGAAAAGTGCAACTTAAAGCAGTACCTTCATTCATGAAGCTACTTTTTAATTTGATGTAACTTTTCTTATTTTGGGGAGGGTTGCTGGGTGGGTGGGAAATATGATGTATTTGTTACACATAGTTTTCTCATTATTTATGAAATTTAACCATAAGAGAATGATATAACTCCTGTGCAATGAAGGTAATAACAGTAAAAGAAGGCAGGGGAAACTTAACGTTGGATGACATTTGTGAGGGTCAGTCCCACATACCTCTTTCAGGAGACAACTTGCACCAGTTTGACCTTTTCTTTCCTTTATTTTTATTTTAAACCAAAGTTTCATTGCTAACTTCTTAAGTTGCTGCTGCTTTAGAGTCCTGAGCATATCTCTCATAGAAAGGAATCCCCACACTTCCATACCACTGACTGAATTTCATAGAAGAGGTTCTGATAATTTTTTAACTTTTTAAGGAACAGATGTGAAATATACTTGCCCATACTTCAACCTTAACAGCTAAAGCTATGCCTTATTATGCATCAGCATCTATGGTCACTGTAGCGTGACCTTTCCTGGCTCTGAATTAGAAGGCAGAGCTATTTCAGAGGCTCTCTGTGCCCTCACTAGATAGTTTTTCTTCTGGGTTCAACCACTTTAGCCAGAATTTGATCAAATTAAAAGTCTGTCATGGGGAAACTATATTTTTGAACACATGGAACAAATTATCTTTCCTCATTCACATTATGTTGATACAAAAGACCTTGGCAGCCATTTCTCCCAGCAGTTTTAAAGGATGAACATTGGATTTGATGCCATCCCATGATAGAAAACCTGCTTTAAAATTTTAGGGATCTAAATTTGGTCATACATAAAAAGTATATGCTTAGAAATTATAGACTGTTATGATCTGTCCACAGTGCCCATTGTCACTTCTTTGTGTCTTCCCTTTGTTCCTTAGTCATCCAAATAAGCCTGAAAACCATAATAGATATCATTTTATTGAATATGGTTGGCATTAAATTTAGCATTTCATTATCTAAGGAAATTAATATAAATTCTAGGACATGGTAAAATGTGTTTTAATAACCCCCAGACCCAGATGAAAATTCCAAAGTCAGTACCAGCAGATTCATGAAAGTAAATTTAATTCTGTAATTTTCAGCTTAATTAGAAAAAAAGGAACAATAAGTGGAAGGCCAGCTATTACCATTTGTTTAGTCTTAAAAACATATGGTTACTGCCCTTTAATACACTCATATCATCAGCACTTCTCCAGTAAGATTAAAGTTACTGTTACTAGAAAATTTTTATCAATTAACTGACAAATAGTTTCTTTTTAAAGCAGTTTCTTCCATCTGTATTCTGACTAGCTTCCAAAATTTGTTCCCCTTTTGAATCGAGGTTTTTGTTTTGTTTTGGTTTGGTTTTTTCTGAAAAATCATCATCCAACTTTGTGCTTCTATTGCTTTTTTGTGTTTTGTCAAGCATGTCCCTTGACCCAAAGTGGAAGAGGAAATGTTTAATTAACGTTTTTTTAGTTTAAATAAATTGAATCATATATAATAATCAGTGTTAATTTAGTGACCCTTGATAGATTAAAGGTTGCATTATTTATACTTGGGATTTTTTCCCCCTAACTATTCTGTTTTTTGTACTTTAAAGCTATGGGGGAAGTATCACTGGTCTATCAAGAAACAGCAGTAATTATTACTGAGTTAAATTGAAAAGTCCCGTGGACCAGGCATTTCTTGTACAAATAAAATTGGTGGTACTGATGTGTATCCAGAGCCATTTGAATTGTTAACTTTATTCTCTATTAGTAAATTTCTGATGGCACGCATAAAATCTGACAGTTGACTTCTGCTATTTGAATTCCCCAATGTTTCCATATTAATGCATCCTATGGCCAGTTTAGTTTTTCTTCAACTGTTATTCTAGGCCCTAGTCAGTCCTATTTATTCACATATGATCCAATGACAAAATGTAATCCTTTTCTGAAGTGTTTGTCGGATTGGCATAGTCTATTCAAAAATAAGGCTTGTGTAACTTTCAGCTGGCTATGACAGAGGCTTAAGTGTGTAAATACACAGCTTTATAGTCCTCTTAAAGCTGTAAAGAAGAAAGAGGGCTCTTCCTCATTAAGAGAGCTTGGGACACAAAGCATACATTTAATTTTTTTCATTCCAAAAAGGCAATCTTTACTTTCTTCTCCTAAATTTCATATGCTCTAGTAGTTGTGACTGCTGTGTCCACCCTACATTCTTTTTGGAAGTGCCCATACACGGAAACTCTGAATAGAACTCTTAAAAATGCATATCACAGACTCATTTTAAAGGAGCAGCAACCTAACCAAAGTTAAAACTTCATTTGATTTTAGGTTTAGAAAGTCTAGTTTTATTTTGGAGAATCACTCAGTTTTTAATATCAGTTAAAATACTCCTCAAAGGAATGAAAAGGAAATCTAAGTAAAAGAATAAAACTTGTTTTTCATTTTATGATAGTATAGAAAGCACCGATGTTTATAGAGAAAAGATAAAAGTGGTTTACTGTCTATGCACAAATGAGTGCCTATATTTAAGGCTGTCTATACCCTTACAATGGCATAATTGGTGATTTCATAGCATACAGAGAAACAATGAAATCAAAGATTAAATCACTATTAATTAGGTTATGATGGTCATTTGTAGATCGGAACGTAGTCGAAAACCCACCTGCAACTTTTTTTCAGCACTCTACCATTAGGCTCCTTAGGCAAGCTGCTTAACTTCAGTCAGAAGCAATGGTGTGGGAGAAGGCCATTCACTTCGGTAGTAACTTACAAAAACCATTTAAAGAAGGAAAATGGGCCCCAGCCCCTAGGATCCCTGACTCCTGATATTCTAAACATCAGAATTCTGCGACTTTAACGGAGGTTTTACCAGAAGTAACCTGTGGATATATAGTGTCTTTCCACCATGCTTTGACCCACTAGACAGACCAACAGTAACTAGATAAAGCAGTTCATCCATTTCTGGATAGGTGAATGAACTAGGGCAAGGAAAGAAGAGGAAAAGAATAAAGTAGTACTGAATCATACAGGTATCAGATTAGCAGACATTTGTTAAAGAGAAGTAAAATAATTTTGGAGGTAGCAGAGAAGAGCAAGAAGATGTTGGATGTTGGCAGTAAGCCGCAGCAAGACAGGAAAGTAGGTGAGCCCGATAACGCAAAGGTGATGCCTCCATCTCTCCGCTCGGTGGTTATTAAATTGCTGAGAAAGACCTGCCTTTATTTTCGTATCTTTTTTCCCCTATTACTTTGCATTATTCAGGAAATAGTTCTTTATTCTCAAATGCAATTTTCTAAGCAGTGACTTCAAAAATTTGTTATTCCAAGGAAAATAATTAAGAAAATAACCCTATCTGTGGCATTATTTTAAAACGTCAGATTCTCTGAAAGATTGTATTTACCTGGTAAGCAGATTTCAGGTTATTATTGTTTTCTTTTAGTGGTTTATATGAAATTTTCCTCTCAACAGGTACTTCGTACTGTATAACATTTGAGTTTTTAAAATTGAGATAGCTTCTGAAAGTAAAAATCATGTTGAATTTGTAGCTCTCTCAACTACAAAATCACCATTCTTTTCTCAGATCTAATAGGAATTCAGTGTCATTACAGGTAAGATCTATAGTGACCAGGTGAAGACAATTGAAGCTTTGGTAGAACTTTTCAAAAGTTAGAAGAATAAATCCAATTTATGTGCTTAGTTCATTTTCTTTTTCTGAGTGATCTAAATTTTTCTTGCTTGTGATCATTAGCTAAGGCAAGGAAAGTTAAAGATTTTCTAAATTACAAACATGTTTCTGCATTTCAGAAATCAGTCTTGATAGTAAATCTTACAAGCTCCCAACTTTCTGCATTGTATTTTAAGTCTATACAATGTTAGAGGACATTAGGTAATGTGGGACAGAGCTGATTATATGATAGCATGATAAATTTGCACTGGTTGGTGTTCCAAACCAATGATTTAACCAGCATTAACCATACTCGACTCACCAAATATGAAAAAGTAAAAATATCTCATTAGTTTTGGAAAAGCTTAAATTAGTCCATGTAGGAAGTTTGCCCAAGAACAGAGAGGAGCCTGTTGATTGGCATGGCTCATGATGCCTTTCTTGTATGAATTATCAGAACTGTGATACTGAGTTGCCCCTAGAAAACAGCCTTCCAGGATATATTTGCTTATTTATGGTGGAAGAGGAAGTGAGAAGAACAAGATGAAAGTTTCCCTTAAAGAGAGCAAAATCATTATACAATTTGCAACTGAAGTAGGTTTCCTTGTTGCAAAGCTTTGGTTTATTTTATCAAATCAAAGCCACCTTCAGTTTTTTGTATGGTGCCATCAACCTAAGGAGGACAATCAACCTATTGTTTGCCTTGGATTCACTATATCTGCTAAGTACACAGTCTCATCTTGTATACCTTCAAACCAGTTACTTGACTAAGCTGCCACCATAATACCTTAGTTCTTCCTATGCCCTTTCCTCTGTGCCATCACAAATCAGAGGGAAAGACTGCAATAGTTCTAGAAACATGTGGACTTCTAAGAAAGAGCCAGGCTTCTATCTCACTATCCCTTGATCATTATCTCTGAAGTCCCCAGCTGCACTTCCCTGATTGCCCTGTAGCAACACCAGCATGGTGGGAATCGGGAGAGATTGTGGAAAATTCCTAAAGATTAATTGTTCATAACATTGTTATTTTGAATTGTAAAGTAAAATTGTGAGCCACTCACATTTCAATTGCAAAAAGAACAGAACTCTTAAACTTTATCATGTTGTGAAGATTAATTTCTTGCCATTTTTTGGATTAGCACAGAAGCTTGTATCAATGAAGAGTATTTAGGAGGGGAATAGGGTGGAAATCGTATTTTTCTGTTCAAACCCTCTCCTTCTATTTGTGTTTCCTTCACCCCTCTCCCTCCACCACACTGTGTTGGTCAAATGATACTATTCTATGAAACCCTGAGCTATAGCTGTCAAAAGTAACTATGGATTGTGATTAGTCCTCTGTGGGTGCTTCTTTCCCTCTTTTTTCTCCCTTTCTCTCTTTTTCAGTCTCCACTCTGGTAAATGGAAAAGGTGACGTCGAAGACTTGATGCTTGCGTGGACTCATGTTGTATCTGTGACTATGCTATTAGCTGTCTCCTTTTTCCTTCCTATATGGGTAGAATTCTTATGACTTATGAAGTTCCCTTCTTGATAAGTAGGTTAAATGCACAATGTGGTACTGTTTTATAGTTTCTAGATGGTTGTATAAAGCAAAAAGTTAATGTGGTTATGTGTTTTTAAAAGAAAATAAGTGATTGGTTACTAAACTCTGTCCTTTTTTCATTATTACAAGTTCTCTCTGTTTTCCAACAGTTTGCTGACTCCTTTGTTACTGGTGAATGGTTTGTGTGACTGTGTTCTTCTCTCTGGGTTTCTTGAATTCCTGAACATCGTTCCCCTTAGGACTAACTTTTATATGGGGTTAAGGCAAACAGACTACAGCGGTGAAGTTTTTAAACTCTCCTACTAAGTCAAAAAAAAATCTTAAATGGCCTTATTTCTTCAGGTAATATATGACGTGTGACTCTAAAGCAGTGAGATTGATGCAACAAATCTTTCTTTTACTCACACAAAGGATCTCAGATATTACAAATATGAGGTGAAATGATGTGTCCAATTACATATTGGAGAGCTGGACACAGCTTTCACTGCATACCTGTGCTCTGTGAGGAAACATAGCACTTTCTGCAGAATTCCTGGACTAATTATTATTATTCTTTATATATGTCTAGGAAAAATTACAAAATTAACTGACCCTAAGATGAATATACCCACAATGCAAAGAGAAAAATAATGTATTCAGTAAAGCATCAAAGCCTTTTCATCTTATTTTAGTGCCACAAACTCTGTTACTACTATATTTCTTTGTAGGCTAAATCAGAATATGATAATATGGAGTTTCCAGGCCAAAGTCAAGATAGGATATGAGTATAAAAGAATCACTAAATATTCGCCACTTTTACAATTTGATAACATATTCAACATTTGTATGCCTATATTATTTTATGTTTTTCCAACTATGTAGCATCTCAGAAATATGTAGATGAATGAATTACGCTGAGGAAGAGACAAAGACCTAGCTAGAGCAGCAGAGCGCACCATCCCAGCTGGTTCTAGGAGGTCACTCTCTCTTTATCCATCCTAGACATATCCAAAAGAATCCTTCGAGTTTTAGTTACCTGTATCTTCATATGGATAATTTTTATTAGCTATTTTTTAAGGTTATGAGAATAAGGACCAATTTTATACTTTGTTTTTTTAAGATATGGGGCCTTTTTCTATGTTGCCCAGGCTGGTCTCGAACTCCTGGGCACAAGTTATCCAAAATAGCTGGGAATACAGGCATGCACCGCTGTGCCTGGCTTACACTTTCTGATTCACTTCTTTTTCTAGTGTCCCACCTTTTCCCTTCGAAAAATTTGGAGTTCTTGTATTCTTAAAAATTAGTATGTGTTTATTGAGTATGTGCTAATCCTATCATATGCTAGGCATTACTTTAATACTTAGTTTTAGTTGAAGTTGACTTTATTATCCTTAGTTGTATGGAGACAAGAAGGGAAAGGCGATACAATTATTTCTAAACTACATACTTATTTGAAACCACTGCCAGAAAAGCCAGACTGTCCTCTTACTAGGTGTCACTGCCTCAGGCTGAGCTGAATTTGCTGTCTCAAGTTTGAGATGACTCTTTACCCCTTCCCAGGCAGATACTAAAACCTCCAATTCTGTTTTTTTTCTTTAAAAAAATTAAAAGTATCAGAACTGTCAAGAGTTGTTTCTTCAGAATCTTCTATTGCCAAAAACCTTCCTCATAATCCATCTTATTCACTTACTTTGTTCACTGACACATAGCACCAAAGTTCAACCAATGTTTACCTTTATAAAATGAAATTTTCCCCTTAATTTAAATAAATTTTATATTAACTGCATAGCGGAATGTGAATGATAGTAATAGTATTCTGCCTTGCTCTACCTAGAGCACACCTATGGCTTCCATTCTACCTACGTGAATAATCAAAGTCAGTGTATGATTTTTGGCAATAGATGTACTATGCTACTCTGCTTCCTTATGGTCAGTTTCTAGGCTAAGGAGAAAACCAAGTAACTCAAGAGAACAGGCAGGTAACAGAAGAGAACCAAGGAGAAGCATATTAGTAATATTAATTCCTAAACCCTCTGCCATCTTACTAAATTTCAAATTATCATGTATTACAAATTTCACAACGTTTTATGTTGTGTGGTTGAAGTAAACAAATTTGCTTATTTGTGGTTACTCAAAGCCTGTCTTCTGACTAGATGGACCAATAAAATTTTTTAAATTTAGTTAATCAGGGCTTTTGTATCCCTTCGGCAAAGAAATATACAAGATAATTTAGAAACGTTAGTTCTCCAAGTATTATTCCTATCAATTGGATTCAAACTTTTTTTCTGCACTTTCATAGATACTTAGGAAATTTTAGCCCTTCCCTAGGTAGCCACGGTCAAAAGGCTTGCTGAACTGGATGTGCGGCTGCTGTCAGCTGTGAAGACATAGCTTGGTTTCCTTCTGTGGCAATGCCCTAGTCTTACCCAGCCTGCAGCCCTAATAGAAACACCATTCTGAGGAGAGGAGACATTCTTCCTCCAGAAGTACTCCACTGCCAGCAGGAGGTTGCCCAAAATCATATTTACTAAAATGTTTTAAATGCCTAGTAAATAGTTGGGGCCTAAGGAATATTTGTCAAAGTGAAAGGTGACTTCAGGAGTCTATTAGTAGATGAGCTGCTGAGGACATTTGGGAGGTATTTGGCTTTTTTTGATCAACTGCTGCCGGGGCTATGCCTTTTACTGGTGCTTGATCACTGGTGGACTTTGGCGGGTCCTCACTTTGATCCTTGTCTGAAGTCAGGTTGTGTGGAAACCTGATTCCAAGGCTGCCCTCAGCAGTACTACGATAGCAGGTGCTTCTGCGTTCCGTGGACTTTCTGTTTTCCCCCAGGGGCAGAGTAAATCACAGCTGACCCTTCCTGGCTGCTGCAGGGGGCACATCTCACATTAGTGCATGTCATATGGTGCCAGTCCATGTATAGAGGAGAAAAGTGACTGGCTCTGGACATCCAACAATTACTGAACTTGGATGAGGACCCAAATCTAACTAGCGCTGTAGCCCACATTTTCTCTCCCTTGAAAAAAGAAGGGGGAATGTTTTTTTCTGCTTGGCAGACAAAACGACGAAGTGCCTTGTGAATGACTGCTTCTTTCTAAAATTATGCCAGCTCAAGTCTGAATATAACCGTTTTAAAGAAAAGCGAAGAACGTCCCCCTCCCTCCCACAAATGCATATATATAACCGTAGGTTTCTCTAAAACTCTGGGTCTCACTGACTGGCTTTTTGGGAGTTTGTCCTCTGCCCCTTTATGAAGACAAATCTTAACATTAAAAAAAAAATTAAGCAGTAACGACAATCAGCACCCTATTGACTGCTTTACACAAGAGTACTCTCCCTTGAAGCGGCCACCCTCTTTCCCTAAGCGCTTATCTTCCCTCCCCTCCCCTTCCTTTCACTGTTAAAACTTTCACCAGTGATGAGGATGGTGTACTGAAGTAAGGCAAGCACTTGTATTGTGTTAGGCATTTGAGGTGTGGGGAGGAGACAGTAACTATGGGGTAGTGAGAGTGGATGGCTATTGCTAAGTGCCACTGATGCCTGAAGAAGGATAATGAACATCAGAGAGCAAGTACCAGGCAACTGGCAGCCAGATGTGGAAGCCCGAGGGCCACTAGTTGCATACAGAGAATCATCTGCAGTGGAAGGGAAGAGGAGGTGAGGACTAAGCTCAGGACTTAATAGAGTGGCAGAATTTCAGACAGGTAAACATCCAACGAAGGCAGGTCTGATAGGTAAGGTCAGGGACCCGAATGGGAAAACCTAACACATGAGATGGCAGTATCTGCTTGCATTCCCCGTCCCCCACAGTGATTTTTAGTTTCTGAACCCCTCAGAACATTCTGAGCCTATCCATATGTCTCCCCCAATCCTTGCTAGCATTCTCCATTCCCGATCCATGATGGAAGGCGTGACACAGGCCCTTCTTGTGCAAGACAATGAGTGCACTTTTCAGAGTCCTCCATGACAGATGGGGACATGCTGGGCTTCTAAGGGAGAATAGGGACTATACTGAACTGTAGGATGTAGTCAGCATGGACTGACAGGAGCTGGAGGAGATTCCAAGAGTGCTGTAAGAAGAGGACCAGGACATAAGATAGAAGAGAGGACAATTTTTGACTTGAAAGGGTTTTTCTAAGACCCTAGGGAGTACAGAATTTAACTCCCTAGCGTAAGTATCCCAGGAGTTAGTGCAAACTTGCTGCTAGCATAGCTCCTAGAAAGCTGGAAAAAGCGATGGCCCATGTTGAGCAGAGTTAAATTCCAGAATTTCCATGGGAGGCAATGGAGGAAGGAAAGGGAAGGAGGGAGGGAGACCATATTGTGGGAAGACAGAGGAATGGAGACTATTGCCACACCCTGTGTCTCTTCTCTCCACTCTTGTTTAATTGACCACTCGGGCCCCTGAAGAAACTGGATGGGTTAAGGAGGGCCATTGCAGACCATCACAAGCTCAATCAAGTATAATCCCAGTTGCATGCTGCCGGATGTGTCTTCATTAGACCAGATCAGTATTGCCTTAAGTACATGGTATACAGCTGTTGATTTAGTGCAGGCTTTCTTTTCTCTTCCAATCAAACAGAATCAGAAACAGTTCACATTTTCATGGAAATGACAATACACATTAACAGTTTTGCTGCAAGGCCGTGCTAAGTCCAAAGAAGTCTGGGCCAGCTGGATATCCACAGAATATCACATCAATCCATTACAACAATGCCACCATGTTGATTGGGCTGGATGAGCAAGAGGTGGCCAGCACACTGCAGACTTTGGTAAGGTCTGTGTACCCCTGAGGGTTGGAGATAACCCTGGGAAGATTCCGGAGCCTGCCACATCTATAATATTTTCAGGAGTTCAGTAATCAAGTCCAGTAACAGTAGACATCTTCTCCAAAGTAAAAGACCAATTATTGCATCTTGTACTTCCTAAGGAAGAAGAAAGCATAGTACCTGGAAGCCTCAAGTTCTTGAGTCAGCATATTCTGGACCTGGGGATACTACTACAACTCACTTCAAGTGACATGACAGATTGCCATCTTTGAGTGGGCCCCAGAGCAGGAAGGGGCTCTGCAACCAGCCCAGGCTATCAAGCAAGCAATCCTGTCACTTACGAGGCTCTATGATCTGACAGACCCTGTGGAAGTTTCAGTGCTGGGAAGATACTGTGTAGAGTTTGTGGCAAGCCCCAGTGAGAATCAGAATGCAAGCCGCTGAGACTCTAGAATAAGACCCTGCCATCTTCAGTGGAGAATTACATACCTTTGAAAAACAACTCCTACCCTGCTAGAAGAGAAAGAGTGTCTGACCATGTTCACCATGGACAATGTGGCTAAAACTGTCCAAAAAGTACTGTGTCCTATCAAGCCCAACAAGTCAGATGCCCCCAGCAACAATCCAGTGTAAGATGGATGTGGTGCCCCCAGAAATGAGCACAAGTGGGGTCAGAGGACACAAGCAGGCTGTGTGAGCAGAAAACCCAGACCCCCCATCAACTGCTACCATTGTACCAGAGCTCCTGGCTCAGAGCACACCTATGGCTTTATGGGGGATCCTCTAAGACCAGTTGAAAGAGGACGGAAAGCCTGAGCTTATTTCATGGGTGGGTCAGCTCCACGTATGAGTGCAAGCTTAAATCAGATGGTAGATACCCTGCAGCCTCACACGGGTAGCCTTGAAAGACAATAGTGAAGGAAAAGCTTCCCAGTGATGAGAGCTTTGAGTAGTGCACCTGGTCAGCCACTTAGTGTGGGAAAGAGAAGTGACCTAGGCTTACAGTATATAGGGGCAAATGGCCTGGCCCAGATGGTCGGAAAAACAGGGATAAGGGGGCTGGGGCAGAGGCAGATAGATAGACTTCAGGAACAGGGCAAATCTTTGTATCACATGTGAACACCCACCAAAGAGCATCCACCATTGGCAAAGAACTAAACAGCCAAGTAGTCAGGTGATTCAGCCCACTGACTTCAGCCAGCCAGCCGACGCTATGGTTGGCACGATGGCAACATGGACAAAGTAGCAGAGATGGAGGCTCTTCTTGCATGGGCCAAGAACATGGAGTTTCTCTTCATCAAGATAATTTGTCTCCTGCTGCTCCAAGGTCCAACCTACGTGCAACAGAGACCAACACTGAGTCCCCAGTATGGCACCATTCGTCAAGAAAACCAACCTGTCACTTGGTGGCAAGTTGGCATAATGGGGTTTTTCCATCCTGGAAGGCCCAGTAGTTTGTTCTCACAGGAATAGACACATATGGAGGGTATGGGTTTCCCTTTCCTAACCAGAGTCTCAACCAGCACGTGATCCAAAGGCTTAGAGAGTGATCTACTGGCACGAGATTCCATATGTCACCTTAGACCAGAAGACCAACTTCACAGCCAAAGAGGACTGGGAGAGAGCCCCATGATCTCAGGATTCATTAATGGTAGCGCATAAGGCATCACCTATAAGCTGCCAGCCTGAATGCGCATTGGAATGGTATGCTGAAGACATAGCTAAAGTGCCAATCAAAGGCAATACTAATAAGGAAGGACACATGGGAGGGAGGGAGGGAGGGAGGGAGGAAGGGCCACTGGAAATAGATGTATGGGTTTATTTCTGGACACCCAGTCTGTCCTCTGGATCTCTATATGTCAGTACCACACAGGTTTGATGATTGTAGACTTAGTGCATTTTTTAGCCTCAGTTTTTTTTTTCTCCTATAAAGGGAGGGCAGAAGTAGGTCTCTGGCAGGGGTTTGTGGATGAAATGAGCTGGATTAAGTCATAGCAGCTGGCGCTTGTCCTGTAGAACGAGTGGAAGCAGTTACTGTTATTATTGTATCCAAGATGGAAGTTGTGCTTAAAGACTTCTCCAGAGAGCTGGAAATGTGTATCAGATTGTTGTCATGATATATCATAAATGTATATCAGTTTAGGCTTTTAAAATATCGTAGACTAGGTAACTTACAAACAACAGAAATGTATTGCTCATAATTTTTTTTTGAGATGGGGTCTTGCTCTGTTGCCTGTGCTGGAGTGCAGTGGTGCAGTCCTGGCTCACTGCGGCCTCCTCTCCTGGGCTGGGAAGTCCAAGATGAGGCACTGGGAGATTTAGTGTCTGGTGAGGACTCAAATTCTGCCTCACTGAGTCCTCGCAAGGTGGAAGGGGCAAAAGAGCTCTCTGGGGACCCTTTTTATAAGGACACTAATCCCTTTCATGAGGGAGGGTTCCACCCTTACTCATGGGACCTAACCACCTCCCAAAAGTCACACCTCCTAACACTTTCACGTTGGGAATTAAGTTTCTTTTTCTTTCCTTTTTAAAATTTTCTTTTCACATTTTTTACCTTTTATTTTTAGTTGACATGTAATAGTTGTACATGTGATAATTGTACAGGTAATAATTGTACCGGGGATACAGAGTGACATTTCAGTACATGCATACAACATGTAATGATCAAATCAGGATAATTAGCATATCTATTTCAAACATTTGTCAATTCTTTCTGTTATAAACATTGAAAATCATCTCATAAAGTTTTTTGTTTTTGTTTTCTTGAGATGGGGTCTCACTCTGTCACCCAGGCTGGGGTGCAGTGGTGCAATCTCGGCTCACTGAAACCTCCACCTCCTGAGCTCAAAGCGATCCTCCCACCTCAGCCTCCCAAAGTGCTGGGATTAAGGCATGAGCCACCACACCTGGCCTCTTCTAGTTTTTTTGAGAATATACAATAAATTATAGTTAACCATATATAGTGGAACAATTATATAGTTAACCATATATAGTGGAACATGAATTTGGCGGGAGAGGGCACAAACATTCCATTCACACCACGGCAGTGTGCCATGGACTACAGATATCACCATCGGTGCACAGGGCACGGGAGTGTCAGTCATCAGGCACTGAGGTGTGACTTCACCCTATGCTACCCGCGTTCCCCTGATGCCAGCCCTGAGCCTGCATGAAGTGGAGAAAAAAGGGCACCAGAGGCCAAGAAGCATCAGCTTCCACAGTGACCTGGTGATATTCTGTGAGTGAAGGAAGAGGAAGTTTGCTTGTCACTGAATGGGAGAGAACTGGGCCCCAGAATCATTCTCAGGTGCCACCCCTGGACATTCTAGTGCAGGAAGGCTGTGCTGTGGCCCTGGAACCTACAGCTGTCCCAGATGTTGTGTTATTGAAAGAACTGTGCAGTGAACTTCCACAATGAACAGTTGACTCTAGTCACCTTCTCTCAGCTCCAGCCACCTGTCCTTCCCTCTATCCACCCATCCATCCACCTTATTTATTTCTTGTTGCATTTCAAAGCAAGTTGCAGAAATGGCAGGCATTTCATTAACTACAGTTCAAAATGTGTGTCTGAGGCTGGGCGCGGTGGCTCACGCCTGTAATCCCAGCACTTCCGGAGGCCGAGGTCAGGAGTTCAAGATCAGCCTGACAAACAGAGTGAAACCCCGTCTCTACTAAAAATACAAAAATTAGTTGGGTGTGGTGGTGCATGCCTTTAATCCCACCTACGCAGGAGGCTGAGGCAGGAGAATCGCTTGAACCTGGAAGGCGGAGGTTGCAGTGAGCCAAGATAACGCCACTGCACTCCAGCCTGGGCAACAGAGTGAGACTTCATCTCAAAAAAAAAAAAAAGAGAGAAAAGTGTGTCTGTGTGTTTTCATAAAACCTGTATTTCGAAAAAAATTCCCCAGGGAAGTCTTCCCTGGTGCCAATCCATGATAGTGGGTAAGACCTTATGTTCAGAACCAGCATCCTGGTCACTGAGACACCTGAGAGGAACACTTTGTAAGGGTTCCCAGGGTGTGGATTGGTCCCTGGCTCTACCTCCTCCTGGCTATGTGGTCTGGGGCAGGTCACATCATCTGTCCAAGCCTCAATGTCCTCATCTCTAAATTGGGATTAAGAAAAGTATCTGCTTCTTAAGATTGTCATGAGGAATAACAGTCTCTGCATATGAAGTGCCTGGCATGGTGCTTGGCACATAGTAAGGGCTCAGCTAATAACAGCCTTTGCTATTACAAAGATGTCACTCTATGGATACCTTCCAGAACAACCGCTTTTCTTTTTTGAGATGGAGTCTCGCACTGTCTCCCGAGCTGGAATGCAGTAGTGCGATCTTGGCTCACTGCAACCTCCAAGCGATTCTCCTGCTAAGCCTCCCGAGTACCTGGGATTACACGTGCCCGCCACCACACCTGGCTAATTTTTTATATTTTTAGTAGAGATGAGGTTTCACTATGTTGTCCAGGCTGGTCTCGAATGCCTGACCTCGCGATCCACCCACCTCGGCCTCCCAAAGTGCTGGGATTACAGGTGTGAGCCACTGTGCCTGGCCTTTTTGTTTGTTTGTTTTCTTTTTTTGAGACCGAGTTTCGCTCTTGTTGCCCAGGCTGGAGTGCAATGGTGTGATTTGGCTCACTGCAACCTCCGCCTTCTAGGTTCAAGCAATTCTCCTGCCTCAGCCTCCCAAGTAGTTGAAATTACAGGCAAGTGCCATCATGCTCAACTAATCTTTGTATTTTTAGTAGAGATGGGGTTTCACCATGTTGGCCAGGCTGGTCTTGAACTCCTGACCTCAGATGATCTGCCCACCTTGGCCTCCCAAAGTGCTAGAATTACAGGTGTGAGCCACTGTGCCCAGCCCAAAACAACCAGTTTTCTTAGGGCAGTAGGGTTCTTTGTTTCTGAAAACCAGAAGCATTTTGGCCTGATCCGCCTGGGAACTGGTGAACGGGCGGGTTGAGAGTAAAGCCAAGGCTTACAGTTCCTCTCATATTACCTTTGTCCTCACTGGTGCAGGTGGCAGGAAACCCCCTTCCAAGGATCTTTGATCTCACTGGGAAGCTGGGGCTCGAGGAGGCTGAAACAGGGGGTTGCTTCAGGCCTGAGCATGAGGGTGATGGATTGTGGTGTGGGGGATGGGGGATAATCCTCTCTGGAAGGGAGGCTCAACCAGCATGTGTCAACAGACCCCAGTTGTCTGCTCATGACTGTAATTTAAGATGCCCATTTTGCACCTCCTGGGGCTGGTGAAACACTATAGCCCCTTGGGTATTTTGTAGGAGATTTAAGGAGCTGCGAATTAGTGAACACGCAGGCTGCCTTGGTGCCTGGAGCAGAGCTCACATTCTAGAGAGAATTTACAGATTGGCAGCCCATGGGTGAGAGTCATTCCACCGATGACTTTCAGTTGAAGTCATGGTTTGTGTTTGTTCCTTTATTTTAGAATTGAATTCATTGCCGGCATTTTTTTAAAAAAAAACATGGAGATTATACATGGAAATGTTTTGAGCCAGGCACGGTGGCTCACACCTGTAATCCCAGCACTTTGGGAGGCTGAGGAGGGCAGATCACCTGAAGTCAGGAGTTCGAGACCATTCTGGCCAACGTGGTGCAAAAACCCCATTTCTACTAAAAATACGAAAAGTTCCCCAGGCATGGTGGCGGGTGCCTGTAGTCCCAGGTACTTGGAAGCCTGAGGCAGAAGAATCATTTAAACCTGGGAGGCAGAAGTTGCAGTGAGCTGAGATCGTGCCATTGCACTCCAGCCTGGGCGACAGAGTGAGACTCCGTCTAAAACAAAAACAAAAAAAAGTCTTGAAAAATCAGATCTAGCAACAGTGCATGACCACCATTGGCTGAGTGTGATGGACCCCTTTTGCCAGGACATCAGAAGGCCAGTTTGTCCCTGCTACACCAGGGTTACCTGTCTGTCTGCTGCTGACAACTTAGTTTGAGACCCCAGGCTTTACTGGTAAGGTAGACACAGACTCAACTATTTACCAGAGAGTATTGTAGCTTAGGACAGTGGTTCTCCATAGAGGTGATTTAGCACCCTAGGGGACAGTGGCAATGTCTGAAGATGTATTTTGGTTGTTGCAACTTGAGGAGGCGCCACGGTGTCTCGTGGGTGGAGAGCAGGGATACTGCCCAACATCCTACAGTGCACACGACAGCCCCCACGACAAAGATTATCCAGCCCAAAATGTCAGTAGATCTGAGGTTGGGAAAGTGAATTAGAGGCACCAGCAAACTGGTCTGGAAGGAAGAGGTTAATTCCAGTGGTGCGGCTCAAGAAAGGCTCTCTGAATAGAAGAGGTTCACTGGTGAGCAGCCACTTGATGATGTTCCTGCTCCCTTCTCAGCCCAGGAGCCTGGTTACTTTATAGGTCAGGGTTGAGGTGTTGTATTAGTCTGTTCTCTGACTGTTACAAGGAACCTCCCAAGACTGGGTAATTTATAAAGGAAAGAGGTTTAATTGACTCACAGTTCCCCAGGGCTGGGGAGGCCTCAGGAAACTTACAATCATGGCAGAAGGGGAAGCAAACATGTCCTTCTTCACATGGCAGCAGGAAGGAGAGGTGCTGAGCAAAGGGGGAAAAGCCCCCTATAAAACCATCAGATCTCAGAACTCACTATCACAAGAAGAACACGGGGATATCCACCCCCATGATTCAATTACCTCCCATGGGATCCTTCCCATGATATGTGGGGATTATGGGAAGTACAATGCAAGATGAGATTTGGGTGGGGACACAGCCAAACCATATTAAGTGTACAGACCAAAGCCTCATAGAGGCTACTGAGAGTTTATGGTCACGCCACCTAGCTTCCTGAAGCCTCAGTTTCCTCACCTGTGTAGAACAGAGGTTTGGTTTTTCAGGGTCTGTGGGGTAAATGGGATACTTCCTACAACGTTCTTACAACAGGATCTGGCTCAATTTTATAAAAATCAAACTCTTGTCTGGGTGTGGTGGCCCACACCTGTCATCTTAGCACTTTGGGAGGCCAAGGTGGGTGGATCATGAGGTCAGGATTTCGAGACCAGCCTGGCCAATATGGTGAAATCCCATCTCTACTAAAACATACAAAAATTAGCTGGGCGTGGTGGCGTGCACCTGTAGTCCCAGCTACTTGGGAGGCTGATGCAGGAGAATCGCTTGAACCCAGGAGACAGAGGTTGTGATGAGTTGAGGCTGCGCCACTGCCCTCCAGCCTGTGCTACAGAGCAAGACTCTGTCTCAAAAAAAACAAAACAAAACAAGAATGGAAGTTCAACTAAGAATTAAGTGCCAGGGACTGTGCTAAAAGCCGTCTCGTGAGTTGCTTCATTTTACTGTCCCAGTATCCCTGGGAGGTCCATTCCTCCCGTCCCCTTCCACAGCTGTGAAAACTGCAGCCATGGAGATGAAGTTCTTTGTCCAGGGGCTCTGTCCAGCTGCAGAGCCAGGTTAATGAACCAGTAGGTGCCCCTCGTCATTAAGGACACTCTGTTGTTGTGGGTGGCCAGGACCAGGCCCTTCCCTAAGGCAGCTTGTCTCCAGGGCAGCTCTGGGAGCTGATGGTCTCTGCACGGGGCACTGGCACCCCTTGCTGATCTGTGCTCAGGAAATGGGATGACAACCAGTCGCCAGAAAACAAAGGGCACAGAATGAAGCAAAGGAATGAAACGGGGCCATGAGAAGCTTCACCCCTGTCCCAGGAGTTCTGCCCATTATGGACAGGCCGAGGTGGGGGTGGGGGGTGCTGGATTTGGCAACCAGATGGGTTCTGAGGGGCTTGTAGTGGGCCAGCCCCACGGTTCGTGCGTCGGATGACCTTGGGTGGGTTATTTCACTGCCTTTACTTCTGATATCCATAGAAACGGGATGAGGTAGGGTCGGACAGTTTAAATAATTCACCCAACATGGCTGTTAGCTGGAATCCAGTGCTTAAAAGTTCACTTTAGTGGCTCACGCCTGTAATTCCAGCACTTTGGGAGGCTGGGGCGGGCAGATCAGCTGAGGTCAGGAGTTCGAGACCAGCCTGGCTAACATAGCGAAACCCCGTTTCTACTAAAAATACAAAAAAAAAATCCAGGTGTGACGGCACATGCTACTTGAGAGGCTGAGACAGGAGAATCACTTGAACCTGGGAGGCAGAGGTTGCAGTGAGCCAAGACTGCACCATCGCACTCCAGCCTGGGCGAACAAGAGCGAAACTCCGTCTCAAAAACAAAAAGAAACCACAAACGTTCACTTTATTGGCCTTTCTGTGGCCAAGCACCTGCTGGGTTCCAGGCTCTGGGGATACACGAGGTGAACGAGACAGATGGTTGCTCCCTGTGCAGGGGGGTGACTTCTCGGACCTCCCATTCCTCCTTATCGTTCCTGTTTAAGCCCGAGAAAGTCCTGTGCTTTTAAGAACGTGTGTGGTTAGATTGGGCTCACCTGGGTATCTAGGCCAATCTCCCCATCTCAAACCCCTTGCTAATCCCACCTGCAAAGTCCCTTTGCTACATAAGGTGATGTAGTCAGAGGTTCTTGGGATTAGGGTATGGACATCGTTGTGTGGGGAGGGACAGCCTGTTTACCTAGTCAGCCCTCTAGACCCTGAAGATTTGTGTTTATCCCAAATACAAAATACATTCACCTTGCCCCAAGGCCTCGTTCCGTTATAACATCAACTCAAGTGTCCAAAATCTGCTCTAAATCTCATCACCTAAATCACCTCCTTCTGGCTTGGGGGAGGCTCTGGGGATGACCCATCCTGAGCAGTTCTTCTCTCTCTGTGAACCTGGAACTCACTAAACCGGTTACCTGGCCCTAAAGTGTAGTGAGCGGCCACCCAGAGGGGTACAATCTAGTTCTGTCCCTGATCCAAGGGACCTGAGATGTGATATGGGCAAGAAAGATAAGAAACAAAGAGGCTTTCTAAATACCACAAATACCAGACCACTAAGCCTCCTTTCCTCCTGGTCACACAGGACAAGGAAAGGAGTGTCTCCAGACGGTCTGTCGGCACTTCATTCCATGTCCTGTGAGCTTGGGAGAAGCCCGAGCTAGACGCTTTCCTTCAGCGGGTACTGCCTATTTTAGAAAGTGAGTCAGGCCGGGCGCAGTGGCTCACACCTGTCATCCCAGCACTTTGGGTGGCCAAGGCGGGCTGATCTCCTGAAGCCAGAAGTTCGTGTCCAGCCTGCCTGCCCAACATGGCGAAACCCTCTCTGTTCTAAAAATACAAAAGTTAGCCAGGTGTGGTGGTACACGCCTGTGGTCCCAGCTACTCAGGAGGCTGAAGCAGGAGAATCGCTTGAACCCAGGAGGTGGAGGTTGCAGGGAGCCGAGATCGTGACCCTGCACTCCAGCTTGGGCCACAGAGTGAGACTCCGTCTCAAGAAAAAAGAAAGAGTCGGAGTCAGGGCCTGCCCTGGGGTCTTCCATCGGACAGCTGTGCATTACTTGCAGGTGAAAATCTTCCCAGAGCACAGCTAAGCCTGGTTGTCCTGCGTGAAGGACTCGGCATGTAGCTAATTATCAGCTCCACCTGGGCTGTTTTCAACCTGGTACCCATATCTTCAATTAGGATCCACGTGCTGGGGGGCTCAAGGCAGTCTAAGCTTTTAGAAAGCTCTCCGGTGAGTCTCGTCATCAACCAGGTTTGGCAGCCACAGATCTACAGCTTTCTGGCCCAGAGACACCTGGGGCACAGGAGGGGTCAGAGCTGTCCGTGACGCTGGTTGTGAACTGGCGAAGGCTCCCTCGAGTGGGGACCCTGGAGCCCAGAGGATCAGGATCAAGGGGTCCCCGCCTGCCCCAGGCTTTTGAGGAGAAGAAAGGAAGGCTGGAGAAAGCCCAAGTGGAGGAACAGAGCTGCTCTACACCTTGGACGTCCAGGGCCGTCCTTGATACTGGGCCATTGCAAGGTAGGGATATCAAGTTCCCTTTTTAAAAAGCCCTGTGACTGGGCTTGGTGGTTCACACCTGTAATCTCAGCACTTTGGGAGGCCAAAGCGGGTGGATCACCTGAGGTCAGGATTTTGAGACCAGCCTGGCCATGATGGTGAACCCCATCTCTACTAAAAATACAAAAATTAGCCGAGTGTGGTGGTGTGCACCTATACGCCCAGCTACTTGGGAGACTGAGGCAGGAGAGTCGCTTGAACCCAGGAGGTAGAGGTTGCAGTGAACTGAGATCACGCCATTGCACGCCAGCCTGGGGGACAGAGCGAGATTCCATCTCAAAAAAACAAAAAAAACAGTGAGCCCTTTTACAGAAAACTACTACGTAAACAGTAGTCCAGTGGTACCTGAGTGACTGACGTGTGGGTGCTTGCTTTTCCTTGATGTTCTGGAGTAGAGCTGCGCTGTCTAATGTGACTGGCAGCAGCCTCATGGAGCTGTGGAGTACTTGGAATGTGCTGGTGTGACAGGCAGAGTTGCCAAACTCAGTAAATAAAAGTTTAGCATGCCTCCTCCATCCGTGTGGGCTGTGTACAGCGACTTCCTTTTATTTGTTTGGAGACAGTCTCACTCAGTTGCCCAAGCTGGAGTGCAGTGGCGTGATCTTGACTCACTGCAACCCACACCTCCCGGGTTCAAGGGATTCTTCTGCTTCAGCCACTCGAGTAGCTAGGATTACAGGCATGCACCACCATACCTGACTAATTTTTTTTTTGTTTTTCGAGACAAGAGTCTCACTCTGTCACCCAGGCTGGAGTGCAGTGGTGTGATCTCAGCTCACTGCAACCTCCGCCTTCCAGTTTCAAGCGATTCTCCTGCCTCAGCCTCCCATGTAGCTGGGATTACAGGCGCCCACTACCACATTGGTCTATTTTTTTTTTTTGTATGTTTAGTAGAGACAGGGTTTCACCATGTTGGCCAAGCTTGGTCTAGAACTCCTGACTTCAGGTGATCTACCTACCTTGACCTCCCAAAATGCTGGGATTACAAGCCTGAGCCACTGCAGCCGGCTCCATAAGGTCAATTTACATTTACCTTTTAAGAAGCTGCCAAACTGTCTTTTAGAGTGGCCGTGCGGTCTTATGTTCCCCCAGCATGTGTGAAGGCTCCACTGCCACACATCCCCACTTGATATTGATAGTGACATCTTTTTTTTGTTTGTTTTTTGAGATGGAGTCTCACTCTGTCACCCAGGCTGGAATGCAGTGGCGCAACCTCGGCTCACTGCAACCTCTGCCTGCTGGGTGCAAGCAATTCTCCTGCCTCAGCCTCTCAAGTAGCTGGGACTACAGAGGCGTGCCACTATTTTTTTGTATTTTTAGTAGAGAGAGGGTTTTGCCATGCTGCTCATCCACCCACCTTGGCCTTCCAAAGTGCTGGGATTGCAGGTGTGAGCCACCACATCTGGCTATGACACCTTCTTAATGTTGAACCTTTCTCGATAGCATGTGCGGCGTGGCTTTCTTGGCATTTTAAGTGTTTCATTGAAAGATTGATTCATATGGATTGTGTGTGCATATTTTAGCACATTTATTTCTGAGAGTTTTGTTTTTTTGGGATGTGCTGTTGCAAACGGGATGTTTTCTTCTCTTTTTCTGCTTGTTTGTACATGGGAAGACTGTCTGAGGCCAGGCTTGGCGGCTCAGGCCTGTAATCCTAGCACTTTGGGAGACTGAGGCAGAAGGATTGCTTGAGCCAAGGAGTTTGAGACCAGCCTGGGAAGCATAGTAAGACCCCATCTCTATTTTTTTTTCTTTTTGAGACAGGGTCTTGCTCTGTCACCCAGGCTGGAGTGCAGTAGTGCCGTTCCGGCTCACTGCAACCTCCACCTCCCAGGTTCAAGCAATTCTCGTGCCTCAGCCTCCTGAGTACCTGGTATGACAGGTGTGTTTCACCACACCTGGCTAATTTTTGTATTAGTAGAGTCAGCGTTTTTGTCATGTTGGCCAGGCTGGTATTGAACTCCTGGCCTCAAGCAATCCACCTGCCTTGGTCTCCCAAAGTGCTGGGATTATAGGCATGAGCTGTGCCCGGCCCCATCTCTATAGTTTAAAAATTAAGAAAAAGGAAGGCTGTTTAGTATGTCACTTTTGTATCTAACTCCTTAGCAAAATCTGTCTGCCTCATTTTTCAGAGTAAAGATAATTATTTCACTTCCTGCCTTTTTCTTTAGTGTCTTGCTTTCCTCCTTGCCTAGTTTCATCAGCTAGGGCCTCCAAAATAATGGTGGTAACGGAGGGCATTCTTTTGTTCCGAAGGTTGATGGAAGCTTCTATTGCTTCCATCCCTTACAAAGGATGCTGGGCTTTGGCTTGATGGGTGTGTGTGGGGGTGTAATTTCCTTCA